>CAKAOI010013553.1:113325-124720 GCA_916701655.1 Sebastiscus albofasciatus
AATAAGAGTAGCAGGCCCAGTGCTGGATATGCTATTATAGATCCCAGGTGCTTACGTACAAGCTACATGACACTACGTGACATTAAGTGACGGCCACTGTTCATGCAGGAGCCGCCGGTGGAAAATGTCTTTGTCAAAAAGGAGAAAAGTGAACGGAGGGTCAGGTTTTCCAAGAAAAATGGACCAGTTCCTATTTCTTCACAGAGGTAAATAGGAAGCCAGTGTGCTTGGTGTGTTCAAAACACCTTTCAGTGATCAAAGAATATCATATTTGGCTCCAATATCAGACTCATTATGGCAGAAAATACAAGAAGGTTTTCAGAACGTACTTCTTTACATAAAAGAAAGAGAGAAATTTGGAGGTGTTGTAAATGCAACATTGACATTCAACTTTGCTTATCGACATGGTTGCACGTGTTTATTGTGCGTTGTTGTTGAGCAGGTAGCTGCAGACATTTGATATGTGCAGGTGTGTGACCATGTAACCGCATAAGGCAACAGTGTGTGTGTTGGGTTTTGTGTACCTTGTATGAGTACAGGACTTTGCAGGTTAGCGGGTAGTTTCGGAGGGTTCCCGACGGACTGGAGCTGCTGTCGTCAAAGACCTCCATGTTTTCTTCACACTCCTCTCCCTCCTCGCGCTCCAAATCCACTGTGCCCTTTAACACACAAACACACAGCCAGATAAAAGTCAAAACCTCTGATTACTACAAGGACAAATACGAATTCACCTCCAAAGCTCCAGAGTGAAAACAGACTCCTGTACTCCAGATCAAATACACACAAAGCATTATAAAAACCCAATTTTCACACAACCTTCTGGCTCTAACTCCTCATGTCCCGATGTGACGCCCAGCTAGGGGACTTGTTATGTTTGTCTATCTCCTGCTTGTGTTGGTAGGTCTGTCAATTTAACAAAGACTTTCACTTGTTACCTTTGCCCCCTCGTCCTGTGTGTTTGCACTCTCTCTGTGCTAGCGTCACAATTTAATCTATAGCAATGCTTACCTTTGCTTCCTGCCTGGGTTTCTGTGTCCTGCTCAGTGTGGGTGCTACAGCTTTGAGAGACAGGTGTAGAGGCACTAAGGTTTCATATGATCCTGCCCCTCCCTCTTTTGTTCCATCAGAATTTAACTGGCTTATATGAAGGTCATGTGATCTAGCTGGTGTAGAAAGATCCATCACACACAGCAAGCTGACCTGGCCATAACAATAGTGTGTGTGAGTGTGTGTGTGTGTTTATCCATTCCCAAGTCATTGTGTTTGGTCATCAGATTTCTGTTGATACAGTAAACTCTACACCGGTGCAGAACAAAACAGATGTGTGTGTGTTTTGTATATGAGTTGGACATAAGAATTTATTCCCAGGGGAAACAATAACCTCCAGGTGTGGTCCTAAGGTGCTCCCTAACAAAAATGAACACACTGTTACATCAGTCTTTCCATCTATCCACTTTACTGGATTGATTTAAAACCGCGCTGCACAGCCTCAGGGCCAATTCCATTTCATCCCTGAAGCGAAATGACCAGCGTGTATTTCAGTAATAACCCGATAAAATATCAAACAAAACTACATCTCAGTGGGTGAACCAATACAGCTGGGATGCAGACCAGTGGACGGCTTTATGGTTCCTGCAGGAAATAACTGTGAAAGTGATATTGTAATGAATGCAGTGGCTGCCTGAGGGGCTCTAGGGTTCATGGTTTACAGTATTTCATGGTCATATCAATAAAGTTGAGTGGAATGAAGGAAGGTTCGAGGGAAGTGCCTGCTCCCTCTCCTTCTGCAAATTATTATTCACAATCCATCCATCCTTCTCTCTCTGACCATCAGCCACTTCTTGACCTCTCCCTGATCTGTTAACAACCCTCTTACTGTTTTCCTCTCCTTCTTCATCATTTCCCTCATTGCACCTTGTTATTATAATTCCTCTTTCTTTGCCGCTGTCAGTCTCTAAAGGCTCCAGTACACTCCAAATAAAATCAAAGGCTGTTGAACTGCTGTCAAATGCCTGAAAGCGCAGTGTGCCTCCTGGTCTGTTCTTTTAATGCCGCCCACGCCAGATGGAGGAGTTTTCGGCAAGTCTAGCCTCCACCTGATTTATCGTATAAAAGAGTGCAATGGAAAGTTAAAAGAACACTTTTAAAAACAAGGACACATAAATAAGATCCCCAAATGCACACAACACCACATAACTACTTGTAGGGAGTGTAAATCACAAGTTTCATCACAATACGATATATCACTTTGTGATATTTGCTGATATCACAAAGTCTGCCACGATATAATTTCGATTTGATTAAATTCAGGGGCCTGCGATCGATATGAGACGTGTCATGGGAATTTCAAAATAAAGGCGTGTCCTAAAGATGATGATATGTATAAATGTTTTCACTTTTCATCAATGATATTGGATTGTTGATCGTTAAATCAATCCAGATCGATGTATTGTTACACCCCTAACTACTTGCAGATAATTAAGTATTTGGAAATGTCTAAACACAGTTCTTTGTTTTGGTCATCATTTCGTCTGTGCAAACATGCCAAGTGTAATATTTTTTACAGTGTACACTACAGTGTGCCTCACAGCATGCTCTTCTATGTTCTCCGCTGTTTTTCACAATCCCCCATCTCTCTCACCTCTGCATCCAATTTTACTTCAGCATTATCACTCTGACGCTCCTCCCTCCTCACCTCTCCCCCTCATCACACCACCTCTTCTTTTTCTCAGCTCTCTCTCCTCCTTCACTAATTGTCTCTCCCACACTCCCTCCTCTTTCACTGCACAACTCCTTCCCATCATCCCTTCTCTCCATTTCCTAGATTGCCCTCATTCCCCAGACTTTCTCACACTCAGTGTCTCTCTTTCTCTCTGGTTTTAGCTGCGAGCTGCAATATCATGTGAGCAGAATGTCAAGTGCTTCCAATGGAGCAGCAGACCGACTATGTTTAGTCCTGTTGACAGACACACACACACACAGACGTCTCCGACGTCAAGTCCCGTGTGGGATTACACTCATACATAGACGTACACTCTCCTCCCCTCACATATACCCAATAGGGAGACAGAAGCACAAATGCAGAAACATAAATGCACATTAATATCCATAACTCACGTACACAACCAGTCACACACACACAAGGACATAGCATTTATGGCTGCATTATTGATCGAGCATTAATAAAGGCTACATTAAGTTTGACATTCAAATTATCTGTTCTTAGATAGAAAGACATAAATATTAATTGTGTAACCCCCCATCAGGGAAAAGCAGTGACTTTTAAGTGCCCTTATTCACCTTCTTGCCGAGAGTTAAATGAGAAGATCGACATCACTCTTGTGTCTGTAGAGTAAATATTAAGGCTGCAACTAAGGATTGTTCTCATTGTCGATTAATCTGCTGATCCTTTTCTCAATTACTCAATTAGTTTTTGGTCTATAAAATGTCAGAAAATGGTGATCAGTGTTTCCCAAAGCCCAAGATGACGTCCTCAAATGTCTTGCTTTGTCCACAACTGAAAGATATTCAGTTTACTGTCATAGAGGAGTAAAGAAACAAGAAAATATTCATATTTTAGAAGCTGGAATCAGAGAATTTTGACTTTTTTTTTACTTAAAAAATTACTCAAATTAATTATCAAAATAAGCAGATTAATTGAATAGTTCATAACTATTCAATTAATCGTCGCAGCTCTAGTACATATGAAGCTACCACCAGCAGCCGCTTAGCTTAGCTCTACCTCTACCTCTAAAGCTTATTAAATAACAAGTTACATCTTAACGTTATAATTGCTAAGTGCGTACAAAACATTAGTGAGCTTTAGAGGTGCTGGTAGCTGGTTTTCTTTCTACCTTTGTACAGAGCCATAGAATCTTTCTGCTAAGCTAAGCTAACCGGTTCCCAGCTCTAGCTATATATTAGCGTACAGACATGAGATTAGTATCAATTTCGTCATCTAACTTCACAAGATAGAAAATAAGTTTCTTTCCCAAAATGTCAAACTATTTGTTTATAGTGTAATGCTGTGTAAGGTAGGAGTCCACCTCCTCCCCTCTGACATGCATAGAGTATCTACACAAGCTCATAAACATGATAGGGTGATAAAAAAAAAATGGCTTCAGATCTGTACTCAGTCTATCTTGCCATTAAAGCCAGGAGGTCACAAAATAAAAGCTGCCAGTTGTGTGACGACTTCATCAGTATTCCAATGGAGGAAGTGGGGCGTTTTAGAGGTTGTAACCGGCGCGACAGATGATTAGGCAGCAGGGCTGAGGTCAATTATCTTGCAATTTACACCATTCAGGAAGTGATTTGTCAGGAGAACTATTCTAGCTGGGTGGTTTTCACTTATAATGAAATCTTAAGAAAGAGTGAAAAGTCCATGATTACGAGTCAGTGCCTTGTAGTTTAAAATCGCATTTTTGAAAGTGCTGAATTGAGAGCAGCGTTTGTGTAGGGCAAGAAGAAAAAACTGTTGGGAAGACAGATGAGCCAGACATACGACTAACATACAGTGGTCTGGTGGTGTTCATTTGAAGGAATGGATGACCATGCATGCGACACAAATAAGCTACAACCTATGTTGTGTGGTGAAACGGTTCTGATTTCTAGGTGTGAGATTTGCACTTTCCAGCCGAGTCAAAAACTGCTGCAACTTTGAAAATTGCTGATAAAAATCATGTATGTATTTACAGTATGTAGTGGCATACTAGTAGACACATTAGGGGTTATGGTACAGTTTTGTTATTCATTAATTCCTCCATTATTTTCAAATTTCATTAATAAACTTTCTGGTTTTTTTGTGGCTTGGCGGGAAAGCGGCAACACGCGCAGTGAGGGGAGGTGTCTCACCGACAGTGAGGGATCGTGGGAAGTGTAGTTGGCCCAACGTTCATTCTCCAGCTCCTCCATCACCTACAGCATGCACAGAGAGAGCAGGGTGGGTTTATACACAAATTACAAACAGGCACGCATACACGTACTGCACTGCACAAACTGGAATGTGTGAAAGGATTTAAATGCACACACACACTCCCAACAGTTGTATGTATGAATGCACTCACAAACATGTATCACACACTGTTTCACACTCACAAAGAGAAGGAGAGGCTAAAGCTGCATTCACACCAGATAAGGCGTTTAGGCGATTTGCTGCAGGGTCGTGCGGCAGTATGGGAGAGTCACTTTTAAATGCCCTTTGACTGCGACGATTAGCGTCTTTTGTTCCTTCGTGGCTTGGTTGTACAACTCTGGATCGCCGGTTACGGGATTGGTCACCGCAGCGTGATGTCAGAGTTTCTCTTAAAGTTGATTCTGTTTCTACTTTTCTGCCTTTTTGTTTTGCCACTCCCTGCAGCTGCTACCCCCATTCAAAATTAATGGGAGGACTTACGTTTTCGCCGCACAGCCAGATCTGGTTTGAATGCAGCCTTATTGTCACACATACACACACACACAAATACACGGTACACACATTCTCCAACACTCACAGACAAAACATACCTGGTTCATGGCGCTCTTCAGCCAGGTATCCACAGCAACCCCCACTTGCCGCAGAAGGTCCAACCGAGCCTCGGCTTTTAACTTTATTATCTTTGGAGAGAGAAGGGGTTAGGTATGTTAAGAACATTAAATATATCACTGGCCTACACAGTTTTTCGTGAATTAGTCTTAAAAAGAACATGTTTTTTTAGTCCCATTTTATTACACAGATATTTTCACAACGGCATGGCCATCTGGAATGAAGCTAAGCGGTGAGTGAGAGTGGTGTGAAAATGGTCATTACAAACGGCTTGTTCCGCAGTCCTCAGTCTTTCGGTTTCCCTTTTTGAATGGGAAATATTCACACAAATCATGTTGAACGATAGTACACATATTGGGTATATAGAGCATAGTATGTGATGACGGACGAAGCTCAGGTCTTATTTATTACACATCCATGTGTCACACCCTGACTGTAGTCTATGGTCACACCCGTTGCTTTATATTCAGTCAGTAATGGCAACCTCTTTCTTTTTTTAGCCCTGATGCTGAAACAAAACAAATGCAAGGCAATAACAATATAATGAGCTATTAGCAAACATCACTGTATACAGTAAGCACCGAGATGGGAGCCATCTCTCACTTTCTTTCTCACTCTTCTAATTGGAGTCGTGATCTCTAGTCTCAAGTCATGAGGAAACACGTCAATGCGCATAGTATGCATATTAAAACTTGAACCTTGAAGCAATCTTTGAATCAAATGTCTCATTTTCCTTTCAGCTGTATCATATCACACACAGTTTCAGTGACAGAGTGCGGATGTGAAGTGGAGTTGCACTCCAAAATCTCTAATCTAGTCTCTTAAATGGCAAATCATCAAAACTTGCTGTACTTTCTTTTTAAGGAGCTGGACTGTTCTTTCCTAATGAGACAATATGATCAGGCTGCAACCAGCAGTAGGGAAACCCCTGAGATTTACATCCACTCTGTCTCGCCTCCTCAACTCTCTTTCATCTCTGATCCTTTCTCTTTTTTTCCTTCTGTGTCTCACCGTTTTTTATCAATTTCCTTTTCACTGATGCTGACAGAGCAGATTGATACTGTAGCTGATAGCTCCCACCCACCACAGAGACTTGCAATCAGACATACACACACACACACACACACACACTGTCAAGACAGACTTCCCGGCTTTGATCAATAAAGACCTGAGCCCCTTAAGTGCCTCCATTCTTTCTCTTTCCATTAGCAGCGCCCAACAAATGCTAAAGGTTGCTGTTGGACCATGAACATACCAGACTAAAGAGGAAGAAAAGTTTAAAAAATGGCTAGTACATGTTCAGCCATCTGTGCAGCAGTAGAATAAGCAGCCAGTGGTGTGAGTACAGATCCCTGGTGGACAGACTGTACAACCTCAGACAGACAGACAGCTCTGATTAATAAATCAGACAGAAAGGTAGACAGAAATATAGATGGACAGGCAGAGAGATACTGCAGCAGGAAAACTCAGCTGTGTGGCTATAACTCATATTGAATTATTCTAAATTATGGTTCCACCGCTATTTTATTCTTACAATGACTCATTCTGGTGCTGCAGAGCTCAAAAGACAACAACACAACATCTGAACTTGTTGAGAAAAGCAGTGACACATTATGTGAGATACATTTGAAATGACAAACTGGAAGAATGTAAGAAGCTACACACTGAGGTCGGTCTTCTGTTTTTATAGACGCGATATGTGCGCTGTGTTTAAACTAGGGCTGTCAAAGTTATCGTGATGATAAACTAACGCAAATTCTTTTTAACGCCACTAATTTCTTTAACGCATTAACGTAATCGATACTGGTATCATATGAAACTCGGGAAGGAGGTTAAATAACGTTCCAAACTTGCGCAAAATTTTGGCGAGGAAAAACTGTCTTGGTCATTTTGAAAGGGGTCCCTTGACTTCTGACCTCAAGATATGTGAATGAAAATGGGTTCTATGGGTACCCACGAGTCTCCCCTTTACAGACATGCCCACTTTATGATCATCACATGCAGTTTGGGGCAAGTCATAGTCAAGTCAGCACACTGACACACTGACAGCTGTTTTTGCCTGTTGGGCTGCAGTTTGCCATGTTATGATTTGAGCATATTTTTTATGCTAAATGCAGTACCTGTGAGGGTTTCTGGACAATGTCTGTCATTGTTTTGTGTTGTTAAATGATTTCCAATAATAAATATATTCATATGTTTGCATAAAGCAGCATATTTGCCCACATATTTGACAAATCTCCCTTTAAGGTACATTTTGAACAAATAAAAGATTTTGATTAATTTGCGATTAATCGTGATAAATCATGGAAAATGATGTGATTAAATATTTTAATCGATTGACAGCTTTAGTTTTAATACCCAAAAATATGCTACAGTACATGTGAACACGCCCTTATGATTGTGTCCATGCTCTAGGTATTAATATGCCAGTGCAGATTACATTGATACTTCCAATCAATCTTCCAATCCTTATTAGTTTTGTTTGCTTGTGCTGTAAAGTGTCTGTAAGTCTTGTCTCTATCTTGATGCATCTTCTGTCTGAAGCATTTTGATGCCACGTGTTAATGAGGCCAGATTGTCTGGTGGAGCCAGTTTGAGAAACAGCTCATTAGTATGGAGACAGCCTCTCGCCTCGACTGCTCTCACTCTCTCATCCTTAAGAACTCCTTAGAAAGAGGAAAACAGCACAGAAGAGGCCAATAATCATCTAATATCAATTTCAAAGGGAACTTTTGCTTTATTTCAAAGTATGCCACGAGAGAGGAAAGACAAAAACAAACATGCAAGATGCTGTATATAGAAGATGGTAAGTTCTCTTTTTGTGTTTGCGACTAGCCAGAAAGTTTTAATGCATAGGTTTATTTATCTGTGAGAAAAATACACTTTGGGGACAATTTGTATTGATTAAAAGTTATCTGTATGGAAGCCCTAAACAAACATGATTCAAACATTTTGTTTTAATACCAAGATCACATAATGTTTGGGTCAAATCAGCCAATGGTAAATTGCTTAAAACAGCCCAGATCAAGCTGACAGCATGGATATATACATCCATGGCTGACAGTGATGGACTTGTTGAAGTTAGCGAAAGGATTTTGTGTCTACCTGTTTAGGAATCGCTAAGGAAAAAGTGTCTGGCAGCGGCCATCAAGAGCAGCTCACGTAACTTGAACACCAACCGGAGTGTCAACCAAACAGACCCTGGTCCTCCAAGTGAAATCACACTTGATCTAACGTTACCCATTTCATAACAGGTGATAATAATAATCAAATCGCATACTAATAGGTCATATGATAATGGTATCTGGTGGTTGGAATCTGCAGGGGTCTAGTAAAGTCAACAAGAAAGTACAAACAATGCAAAATCTACAATGATTACAACGGCTGCCAGAGCAGTTTTGCCCCCTGAAAGAGCATGCACCCAGTAATGTTTGTATACAGGAAACTGGAAATTAGCATTCACTATAAACACTATGATGCATCGGATAGCTATTTTTAGTTTGTCTATGTATTTTGTATCTGTCCCTAACAAATAAACCATTAATAAATAAATAATGTATAAGTCATTGTCAGGAATTATTCATTTATTTTTTTTGTTTCAGCAACCAAAAATCTAAGAATAAAGACATTTCCCTCACAATTTTGTGTGTATTTTTATTTATTTTTTTTAATTTATAAGAGACACAGGTAACGTGGTTTATACTACTTATTTCCATATATTGTATGTACCCTTGTTAACATTGATCTGAACCGTTTGAATGCATTTACTGTTGGCTGATTTGACCCAAACATTATAAGCAATAAAAGAAAACAACCTTCAGTTTTCTCGTGATAACAATTTCATTATCTTGTTTTTCTCGAGAGAACAAAGTTTGTTTTCTCAAGTTAACTACATAATTAACGTGTGAACTCGAGATAACGGTATTAAAAAAATGTTTGAATCATGTTAGGGCTTCCGTAATTCTGGATGATCCATGGATTTTTAAATATCACACCCTCCGAGACTAAAATCACATTTTATTTATATTTTGTCCGTGACAAAATATCATGTGTATCACTTCATCCTAATGCCTTTTTCCCTCCTCTTGATTTATCGTCATCTCTGAAGAATGTTGTTCTATTAATAAGGAAAGCTCCACGAGAGTACTCAGGGCTGGCCGGGGGCACGCTGTCATTACATATCATTTATATAAGAATACAAAATACATTTCATTTTATATTCTGAAAACACACTTGACTTTTATCACAGCATGTATCGTTTAATCATGCTGATAAATGTCGTTAGGCTAATAACTATTCCAGTAATTCCAGGGAAAGACATGCACAGCCTCTAGTTTCGGTATCCAGAGTCTTTTATCAAGCACTCAGCCAGAGGCCATAAAATCAGATGCTTGTAGAGAGCAGAGAATACATAACTCTGCTCTTTCTCTGGATGTTTATTGATTCCACTGAAACAGCGGCGAGAAAAAGAGGATCCTTCTAAAGAGTAAGATGCTGTTCAACACTGCAGAATAGATTCAAAGACAGAAAACAATGACACTGTTTTATTTCTTTTAGTTTTGCTGCTCCTTTGCCTTCAATTGTACATTTAGTATGATGGGAGATATTTGAATTTTAGGAAACATTCCAGCTTACTCTTCCCCTATAATGATATGAACACCACTCAATCCAATCAACTAATGTGTCTAGTCATGTCCATAAACAACCTCCCTGGCAATTTAACATATTGTTAAAATAACCATGGCTAATAAATAGGTCCGCAAGCTCTTGAAGCTTGAAACTTAAAAGCAACATACAGTATAATACGTTCTAAAACTGAATGAAATGTTACTATATGTCTTCTTTTATACCTTCTTTTGGTGATCTACCATGTGAATAGATGATAAAACCTAATACTGGGTGTAGTAGGCCCCTATTGACCCACATCTATGGTGCTTATAGCAACCGATAACGCCTATTTAATAGCCTGATAACAGTCTAATCGGCTGCTTTTTCACAGATTCGCCTGCAGTTTGACAAGTCACATTTTTAGCACAGTTAGTGAATCGACTATAAACATTGATTTTGAAACTCAGCTGGCTGTCAAAGCGTTTAAAGATGTTGTCACAAGTAAATTAGGCAATTTATGAAAAATCAGTTAATGAAGGCAGGTAGCGAGGCAAGCTGTGCTATCAGTCTTTCTTACTGGCATCTTCTGACATGATGCTTCTGAAACACCGATGAGTTTTTGAGCTCATGATGATACCGAAGATGACACCAAAGTAAAAAGCTGGATAATTACCCAGCGACGCCATGCATTTAAAGAGTAAACATGCCTCAAAAATATCTTTTAATGAAACAAATTGACTGTATATACTGTATCTCTCCACCTTAAATATAGGCCTAGCTAATAAGGTGTTGAAATGGCCACTGCAACATGTTGGATGGGATGAAGGGGAGACTTCATGTAAAATCACTATCCCGATAATGCTGTAATCAAACCTGGATAATGTCTTTTCGCACTGCTTTCACTCCCTTTCTAATTCTGTGATAAGAGCTCTGTGATGAAGCCATTTGGATCAAATGAGCTCATAAAATATGCATCATCATACTCAAGGTAATGCTGGTCTGGAAGAGCAAAGAATAGCAGACAGACAGTGTGAGCGAGAGACGGAAACAGACAGGGAGAGAGAGAGAGAGAGAGAGAGGGAGAGAGAGAGAGAGAGGGTGGGGTTGGAAAAAGGTGTTTGCTCTCCCTATCGTTTTGTAGAAAGTGAGATCACAAGCTACTGATTAGGAAATAGCTACTAAAAGCAATAAAATTACATATGATATGCTGTACAGCTTAGGGGACGAAGAAAAAGATGTAACATCAGAAGTGAAATATATATA
>CAKAOI010013553.1:124762-138090 GCA_916701655.1 Sebastiscus albofasciatus
ATACACCAAACCTGACAGCAGAGGGTGCCAAACATGTGAAAGCCTGATCGGAAAGCAGTATGGAGGCAAAGAGGCGGTGTTAGGGAGAGAATGAGCAAAGCAAAGTGAGAGAATGAAATAGAAAAACAAGAGATGAAAAGCCAAAAGATAGAGAGACTTTGGAGACAGGATCAAGTTGAGACGGATGACAGATCGTGCAGTGATCTCATTCACACTGTGACAGGTTGAATCTGTGAGAAATCAATACATAAATGATTGATATCTCTGCAAGTGTAAAGGCTGAGAGGCGTAGATGGAAAAGAGAGGGAGTGCGAACACGAGAAAAAGGAGGCAGATGAGGAGGGAAAGACAGAGGAGTTGAAGAAAGAGCAAGAAATCTAAGAAAAATGACACTCATAGCATTAGATCTGATAGTTTATATATCTTATAGGTCAGATTTTTATAGGTGTAGTGATATCAGACCTGTGTACTGTCCGAGTGAGTTATTGAGACATAACTGTGTAAAAGTGTATTTAAACCTCTACAACTGAACAGTGCAGCAAAACCAGGGGATTACTGGGCTTTGTGGATAACAACGGTCGAATAACTTGAATGATTTGACATCTCCTGCAACGTGAAAGGTGTATTGATCGATCCCGGGCCATGTTTGCTAACTGCAGCCTGCTCCGTCAGCCGTGCGGGAATGGGCAGACTGCCAACTGCCGCTGTTTGCATCTAAAATATTTACCAAATAATTACACTGGGTAGAGGAAATATAGGACGGGGCTGGATTTGATGTTGTCACTGAAAAAGAGGGCTTGTTTTTTAGGCTAATGCTGCATTTACTGTATGTGTCGGCAGGAAGTGAGTCTACGACGACATTTAATACTTTTGTGTAGGGCTGGGCGATATGGAGAAAATCAAATATCACAATATTTTTGACCAAATACCTCAATATTGATATTGCGACGACATTGTAGGGTTTACAATTGGTGCTTTTACAAAATATTTACAGATTTTTTTGTTAAATAATCATCAGTAATGTGGATATAATGCAGCTATGACAGTCTGGTAAGTTCAGAAAATGATGTCACTTTACTGTAATGCAGCCTTTAAAAGCAGGAAAAGACAGCACTTATGCCGTATTATGATATTACGATATCCAAAATCTAAGACGATATCTAGACTCATACCGTGATATCAGTATAATATCGATATATTGCCTAGCCCTACTTTTTTTGCGTCAATGTGTATCACAGATTCCACAGCGTTTATTTTAGGGGAAAAATAAAACATTTCCATTCACTACAAAGACACACTGCCCTTTTTTCCCTCCCCTCCACATTAACTACTCATATAAATATATATTCAAGTATACTGAAGGTTTGCTGAAGAAGAATCATTCATCTTTTAATTTCAGAAGAGAGGAAACATCTATCCATCCGTTCTCCATGGAGAACCCAGACGAAACCCATAAGATAGGGAGAACATGCAAACTTCACACAGAAAGGGTCGGGTTCAAACGCAGACACTGACTGTGCAAAGGGAACATGTACTATTATTATCATCTGTGTGATCAAAACTACATGTCGACAGTGTGAGTCACTCACCTCAGCTTTGCGTATGTTTTCTTTGGTGTCTTCTATCTTCATCTCCAGATCTAGTCTCCCCTGCTCTGTGGGGGGCAAGCCGTGGCTCTCACACTCCTCCAGACACTGTAAAACAACACACACAAACACATAACTCGATTAGGAATAGTTTTTTTAAACATACTATATATTTGTAAAATGGGTATATGTAACGAATGTGAGCGTCTATCTTACTCTCTTGTAATGTATGATATTCTTGTGTTCTCTGGCCACTCTGGTTGCCCATTTCCTGGCCTCCTTGTTCAGACTGTGCTCCTCCGTCGTCCCCGTCTCCGACTCCAGCTGACGACTCTAATGTAGGCAAACACGCATGCATACAGGCATACCAGACACAGACAAGCATGGCAGGCAAACACACACATACACAAATGCATACATAAGTACACCGTCGGCGGTAGCGGCACAAGGTGTGTGATAAGCAGAAGCTGTTAATTGAGCTAAAGAAAGTGTGAGAGAAAGATTGTTTCCTTCTCACATAATGAATACAGCGTGTGTTGCAGAGCTCTCTTGGAAATAAACAGCTGCTATTAAAACCACATGTGAAAGAGCACCAGTGTGTGTGTGTGTGTTGTTGTGTGTGCTATCAAGGGAGAGAGCAGGAGTTGCACGGCAACAGGCCTTTTTAAATGTGATTTGTCTTCAGAGAGTAATGAATTAAATGTGTCTTCAAGTTCACAGTTTACACACTTAGTCACTAATCCACCACTTACCGATGACAGAACAGTATACATTGTATCTTTATCTTTATATTATTCTTACTGTGAGTAATGGGATTCATCATGAACGCACATTTTTCTTTGCCAAAGTTAAAACAGTTTTGCTAATTTCACATTGCAGATGTCTGTATTTCTTTCTTCTTCTGTGCTTTTTAGCAGCCGTTAAATCAAAATCTGATGACAGTTGATGGATTGTTTGGTCACGGTCAGCCCAAATCAGATCGAAACAACACACACAGTCCTTATGAAACACATTAGCTGAGTTTTTAAGGTGTTAGATTCTTAAAAGGAGCAGTATGTAGGATCTGGCGGTATCGAGTGGTGAGGTTGCAGAGCATGTAGAAGAACTACGATGGCTGATGTGAAAACATGACTGGTCCTCTCTAGAGCCAGTTGTTGTAAGGGTAACGTAGGTCGTTTGGAGCAGAGCCAGTGCTTAGAGTATGTGTGTGTGTGGGAAGTGAGTGGTGAAGCAAGAGCGAGAGAGCGGTGGCGACGGGAGCGAATAATGTTATCGACTCCGGCCCAAGCAGTTTTACAGAGTTTTGGTTTTGTCCGTTCTGGGCTACCATAGAAACATGGCGGTGCAACAAGGCGGACTCCGTGAGGAGGACGGGCTCCCAATGTAGATATAAATGGCTCATGCTAAAGTAACAAAAACACAATCATTGTTATTATTAGGTAATTATACACTAAAGAAAACATACTTATTAATATTATATTCTATTTCACCAAATGGAATAATAATTGTTACACACTGGCCCTTTAATAAAAAATACTTAAAGGACCAATTAGGTTACTTTTTATCGTGTATCCTCGTAAATTTATTGCCCCAGTTGCTTAATTTTTTAACAATCTTTAGTGTCCCTTATTCATATATGCATCCTAATTCTGATTTATCAAACTAAAATCAATGCAGAAGCTACACTTCCATCTATGTTTTGTGGAAATAAGTTTTCCTAACATTTATATATTATGCTATGATGCCTATGATGTTTAAAAAAAAATAGCAATTGTCACTTCCAACAAAAACAAACTAAGCTTCAGGATGTACATGCATTCAGTGTCACTGATGTGTGCTCACAGACCTGAGAGGCTGGGGTTCCCATAATCTGATAATAAAAGTGTGTTAGCTACACTATGGTACAGGATATTTTAATTGCAAGTTTTCATGCACATCATATCTATTAATTATGTGCCGCTTCAGTAACAAGAGGGCATAAATCTGGCTAAGTATAGGTGTGAAATGAAGAGCATTACATGGGAGATTTACAGCTTAATTACACTCAGACGAAGGAGGGAGTTCAGGCAGGGAGGCAGAAAACTAGATCTGAACAGCGGCTCTAAACTGACATATTGTGCAGAGAGCTAAGCAAATTGGACCTAGATAGTTTATTGGTGTAATGTTAATAGAGTAAACTGAGTAAAAAAACATTTATTTTAGGTGGACTACCAGCATATTGCGAGGAAAATGTGAATACTGGCATGCAAAACACTTTGAATCTTCTCCTTGCATGTGACCTTTAAGTGACTTTCCGTGATGCTGTTTCTTTAGATTCCTCATTCTGTATTTCAGCTTTATGTTTAAAGCATAAAGCATGCCGATTAGCCCCTTAAAAAATCCAGGAGCACCTTAAAATGTTCTGCTGGTCATTGTGAAACAGCTACTATAGGGCATTAAGTGGCACTTTATTTTAAATTATCATGATGTAGTGGGGACCTTTAGCAAATATGACCTGTGATATTCAGATTGCTTTCTAAAAGTGTTAATGTGCCAATGTCAAGTGTGAATTTATCAAATCAAGGTCACAATGACAAACAATTAGCAACTACTGTAAATGTGATAACAGACAAAATGATGGCTAGTCAGCCCGCCAGCTAAGGGAAATGTGAAGTACAGCAGAGTGAACTCAAAACGGTGTGATCATACTGTACTTCAATGACAACCTCCACTGTCATAATAACAGTCATTTAGGGCACTGTACAGAACAACTGTGTTATTCTGAAACCACATGGATGAAGGAGTGGGGAATGGACTGTGTCAAAAAGTAGCTGTCTGTGTGAGTGATACGATAAATGCTGGTAGGAGAGTGCGAGTTTAAAAGTCTACACCTTGGGGTCTTGTGGCGGGAAGGCGGCGCATTAGTTTAACACACATTTCGCATAATCGCAACATCTGTAGATTGATTACAGCTGAGGTCTCCTGTTCTATGTCCTCCCCTCACTCTAAACCAACATAAAGAGTGACAAACACCGCGTAGTGAGGAGACTGCTGTTCGTGTCCCGTGTGAAACCAGAAGTCAACGTTGATTTGTCATTTCCGCACTTAAATTACAATCTTTAGTAGATCAAAGTAGTTCTGTTGCCAAAAACTAACCAAGTTGTTTCCTGTGAAGACGGAAGTTTATTTTGAAAAGACTGTATGCATGTAACGAGCGGAAATAGACACGTGTTGCTGGACATTCGTAGGAAAACGAATGAAAAAGGAGGAATAACTTTTCATAAGATATCATACGAACCGATGAGGATACGTTGCTCTAAACACTTGTTGGAAGTTTATACTGCCATATTACTGTTGGGGGGAAAAAATCCACTAAAAAAGCTCTAAACCCAGTGATGTTTTTGCCACTGTAAGAAGCTACCGCTGTCTTTTCTAACACATCATTTCACACATCATATATAGCCTCCCATTGTTTTCTAAAAAAAGGATCTCTCGCCACAGCTTGCAGAGACATACCGCTGTCTTGACTAATATAATACATCACGTTGAACAGCACCTGTATCACACTTAAGTCAAGGCAGCAGTATTTCTAAAAGCAGTGGGAGACCATCATGGCTCCAAGGTGTCTCTGCACAACCTGCAGTAGAACAGACAGCAGTGTCTTCTGACTGTTGCAAATGCTTTGCTATGGTTACACTATTTGTATGCATTAATTGCAGAAAGAAAAACACATTAAAGGTGTTATCCTAATAAACCAGAATATAATGCCTATATCCTTATTTAGTTTTTGTCTTGGTCTTAGTATTAATTAACATTGCGAAGCCAACATTTTCTGTTTTATAAGGTTCCGCTTGCAGATGCAGACACTTAAAAGAAAATCATCATACAGGCAGAATTTACTAACACAATACTTTCACTTATTCACATTCAGAAAGTAGCTTGATTCTGGTGTGGTGGTTTGAGCTAACACAGAATCAAAGAAAGAAAACACACACACAAACAACTACAAGAAAAAAAAAACATACAGAGAGTCATTCTGCCTGCAAAGATCATACTTTCAACCCATAACACATTACGAATGTGCAAATAAAAATCACACACCAAACATTTGACTCATTTATCTACTTGGGGCGATGATAGCGTGGTGATATTTCAGAAGATGATGCAACAGCAAACAAGGTTTACGGCTTCTGATAAGTCATCTGGTGCTGCTGGGACTGCATTGCTCAACCACAGATGACAGTATCAAAGCATTACAGTACTGTGGACCCACTGTCATAACACTGGTATTCAGTAATGCAGCAATTACGGCTCCCTTGTTTCATTATCATGGGGCAACTAGACAATGCAAAGCATAAGAGCTCTATATATATACTGTAGTAATAATACGGCAAGAAAGATAATTAGCTTCATTTTACTCTCTAACAGGCTTTCCTGTTTACAAACAATTAAGAATACGCAGCAGGGGGTTAGGAAACTCATCCGTCTATAGCAATTTGGCACCAGAGCACAGGACACGTTGGCTCATAAAAACTCTGAAATGGGGAAGACCAGTTTCCGGTACTACACACCTCACTACTGGAATAAACGGCAACACAGCTGGAAGTTAGAAACGTTCACATTAGCATCAGCACTAATGTTTCTTATAATGTTTTTGACTGCTCTAATATATGGCTATGTGTGTGAGTGATGGTTGTTTTGATCATGTGTATAAGTCATTTGTTCTCAGGTCTCTCTTACCAAAGATATCTGGATCTCAATGAGATTTCCTGAATAAATAATGCTTAACTAACTTACTGTTTGTCTCATAATGTATCTAAATGCAACCACTATGATAACAGTAGGTAGATAGGGTGGGGATAGATTGGAAAAGTCATAATAGTCAGTAGAAGTTCATTAGGAATCAAATAAGAAACATGTGAAACAACAGCTGTTCTTTACTGTGGGCTGATTGTCCTGTTGCAAAACAAAAGGGAAGCTACACTCTTAACTAAAGTTGCGACTGAATTTCCATCTAAAAACCGGTGATTCAGAGCGTCACACATATTCATCAGGTTTATTCTCATTTATTACACCAGCAATGGGCATGATGTCATAGGTGTAACTGTAGCCACGCCTGTGAGGGTGTACTGCAGCATGAAGCAGTCATGGCCCTTCTGAGTGTTTCTGTGCACTAATATTTCACATGCACATGCTCACATAATCCCCTTTGTAAAAAAAAAAGTCTTTGTGTTGATGCTGGCTAGACATGCTGTAATGACTACACTACTTTCTGTTTAGGGAAGAAGGATGGGCCCACGCTGCTCACCAGGAATGATAGCTGGGATGTAAAGGTTATTCTAGTTGACCTACAGTGCTGTATTACTGTACGAACAGTGGTGGAGGAAGTACTCAGATATTTTACTTAACTAAAAGTAACAATACTACAGTGTAGAAATACTGTTACAAGTATAAGTCCTGCAATCAAAATCTCACTTAAGTAAAAGTATAAAAAGTATTAGCATCAAAATATACTTAAAAGTACAACAAGTATTCATCATGCAGATTGGCCCATTTCAGAATCATGTATTTTATATTATTAGATTATAATAATTGGTGCATTAATGTGTTCATCACTTTAATGTTGCTGCTGGTAAAGGTAGAGCTCATTTCAACTACTTTATATACTGCTGGGTAGCTTAATCTAATACATCATAATGTATTTGTTGATTACATTTTGTATTAGTAATCTGAATCTGCGAAGTTCAAATTAAGTTATCAAATAAATGTAGTGGAGCAAAAATATTTGTCTAAAAATTTAATGGAGTAGAAGTATAAAGTATAAAATGACAATATTCAAATTAAGTTCAAATATATCAAATTGTACTTAAGTACAGTGCTTGAGTAAATGTACTTAGTACAGCAGTGTGTCATTAGTTAGAGAGTTAAGTTGCTCTGTGGTCATTCGTACATAGTGATTTATATATTACCAGTGTCATGCAACAGTCAATCATGGTACCAGGTGTTAGAGTTGTTATTAAAAGATTTACCAAGGCTCTGTTAGGCAATACATGAGTGTTCAAGTCAATGCCACCCAGGTAGATAGATAAACAGATAGACATGAATGGAGTAGATGATCCATGGTTTGTGTCAGGAGGAATGAAGATGAAGAATGCTAACAACAGTTAAGACTACCTGTGCCAGGGTCATTCTCATGGCACTGACGGGCGACGGCTCAATGTCCACCAACTGCTGCACCGAGCTCAGAGTCTGGCACACACACGGGCAAGCGTCCGTCCACGCACCCACACACACATCCAAAGAGCAGCAGTGCAAGCACACAGACACACAAATACAAGGAGGGGTTAATGGAAAAAAAGGTTAGGGAAAAGTGTTAGCAAAGGTAGAACAGGATCAGGAAGGCACAGGGAAGGAATAGCACATTAGAGAAATGTTACCAGTTTATGTTATAAAGGAAAAGATCAGAGAGGGAAAGAAAATGGGCCTCGTGCAAGAACCACTCGTACGAACAGATTTGTTCTTAAGTAGCTTGTGCGAGTGATTTAGGAGAACTTGTCAAATTCACCAATTTTGTCGTATTTTGAATTTCCTCTTAGGTACGATCTAGGGCTGTCAAAGTTAACGTGATAATAACGCGTTAGCGCAAATTTGTTTTAACGCTACTAATTTCTTTAACGCATTAATGCAACTTGTGATTTGTAGGTTGTAGCAGGCTCAGTTTTAAAGCTAGAGAGAAGATACTGGCGTCATATGAAACTAGAAAACCTAGGGAATTGTTACCAATCATGTCATACTAGCTTGTCGCGAAAGAGGCTAAATAACTCTCTAAACTTGCACTAAATTTTCCGAAGAAAAACTGGAATGGCCATTTTCAGAGGGGTCCCTTGACCTTTGACCTTAAGATATGTGAATGAAAATGGGTTCTATGGGTACCCACGAGTCTCCCCTTTACAGACATGCCCACTTTATATAATCACATGCAGTTCGGGGCAAGTCATAGTCAAGACAGCAAATTTACGAGTGGTCCAAACCTCTGTAGGAGTCATGTGCATTAGTCTGCGGTTATCCAAACCCAAGTTTTTCACTAATGGATTGTATATTTCATTAATTTGAAGCAATTTTGAGTTTGAAAACCCTATATTAATTACACCTCATAATTATGTTGACATTATCCTGTTTGATTCTGCAATTCAGTGAGTAAATTCGATCAAGGAGAAGTGTAAGCAGGCGTCATGGCTGATGCCAGTCAAGCCTCTTGGAGGAGAGAGCGCTGATGTATTGGCAGAGACAGATGAACGGGGCAGGATGCGTAGCCTTATATGACTTTAATTATGCTAATTTACAATTCTCATGAACGCACATTCCGTTCATTATGTTTACGCAGGTCATTTATGTACAGTACATCTGAAGTTAGGAGCATTTGCTGAATCTGACGTGGCACACTCGTACGAGCCCACTGAAAGTACGAAAAAAAGTAAGAGAAAGTTAGGACAACAATACAAAAATGTTCTTGCACGAGGCCCAATGTGTCTGAACACAGTGAGAGAGAGCTAGTGAAAGAAGCTGAGAGAACAAGAGAGCACAAAATGACTCAGACACAAGAGAAAAGGACAGCTATAGAGGATTTAAGACCGGTGTCCACTGGGAGACGGCTCTTTTTTAGCCAGCAATATTTAACAAGTCTCCAGAGGGGTGAGCCATGCTGCATTTTCATCACACAGACTTGAGATCGATTTGAAATATTTTTGACATTCAGCAACCACTTGATTTGAAAAAAAAAAACCAAACATTATTCAACATATGTAAATTATGAAAAGCAGCTAGGACTACAAAGAAGCGCTCCCAGTGGACACATAACATTAGCTGTTAAAACGATTAATATTAGAACACAGAGTAGATTCATGCTTCTGTCATGCTGTTAACTGGACAACTCCATCCTGAATTGTTAACATAAAGAAATCTCCAAAGGCTAGAAACACAAGAGCCAAAGATCTCTCTAGAGAATATGAATGATCAGAGCTTTGGCTCTCTGATTTCCAGCTTGGCAAGCCTCTCAGCCCCCACATGTATTAATGGGACTCTCTAAAATCACAAGAATAAAAAAAGGTACATGAATTATGTTCCAGCGATTCAACCGATTGAGACGAGCTAAAGACGTTAGCCACGGATGTAAAGCGCAATATTGGAGAGGACAGAAAAGGTGGGAGGGAAAAGGCGCGTGTGTGTATCTGTGTTTGAAAGAGACAGGAATAAACAGGCTCATACACAAACAGTACAAATTTAACAACAAACAATATGCTTGTCTCACCGTGTCACATTCGCTTGGCTGGAACTGGAAATCGTGTGCTTTGTGAAACACCGGGTTCTCCTGCATGAACAACTGCTGGTTGTACTCTTGTATTATCTGGGAGAAAGACAGAGGGACATAGTTAATACAGTATTTTTGTTTCTTGCTGTGAAAACTTGTCAGTTTTGGAATCCATGTAACCTCAGTGAAGCTGACCACAGCCTCCGTTCCCCCCGTGATGGAGCGAACTATCACGCACTTTGAAATATTGCTGTCGAAGTGTTTTCACTTTGACTCGGCGCTGATCTACTGTGCGCACGAATCCCTTCTCCTCCAGTTTATCTCCAATGGCTTTATAAACGTCACTCTTTTTGTGGACTTTATTTAGAATATTCTGTATGTTCTCTTTGGCCCAGATGTCAAGCAAACATTGGACTAACTTCTAACTTCTGCAAAAGTCCAGGTCCATCATCTCTCTGTTAACCTCGTTTACCTGTGTCAATCTCAACAAATGCCCACACAGGCAGCCTGCGTTTTGGTTCGCTTGGAAACCACTTGCGAGAGGTGTAGTGGTCTCGGACCGGTTGTTTTGGTTCACACCAGAGAACGATTACTGCGTTTACCACCACTAAAACGAACCACACCAGAGTTAGATTAAAACAGACTAAATGTTGGCTTGTGAAAGCACCCTAAGGCCAGCTGCAGGTGATGGTGTAATAAGAGGTGATGAGCTCAGCTGTTCTGCCAGCTAGCCTGCACACACTCTATTGATGAAAAACAATCACAGAGTGGTGTTTTGGTTATAAATCCATCATTCTCCCTTTGAGACTTGTTTCAGTTTCATTTGGAGAAGACTGCAAGCTTTACACAGACACATAAACACAACAAACAAGACCACAAAACACATTACAAAAGTTCAAGGCATTAGTTTTTATTTTGTACCGACTGTGCGTCGTATTGTTTCTTATAATCTGTGTTTTAGCATTTGTCTTTTGTTTTCCTTAGAAAAGTATTGTTAGCGTTCCTGCATTCCTCAGCTTGAAATAGTTTTTATCAAAATGCTGAACAATGTTTCCAAACTCCAATCCTATAGGCACAATTCCCCTACCGTGTAATGTGAGAAAAACAGTGTCTCGTAATAACAAATGAACTCAATATGTCAATGTGCAGGTTTTTTTTGCAAAAAAAGCACTGTGATTATGCTAAGTTGTCAAGAAGATGGATGGATATTCTCCGTAGTATCTGTTTTGAGATATATATATATATATATATATATATGAAAAACAACAACACTGCATTTCTACTAGTACTAACTTACGAGTGAGTACAGAAGGTCTGTAACACATCTGACTCACCCTGGTGGATTTGTCCAACAAGAACTGGAAGGTGTTGTGTGTGGCTTGGGAGGCCTCTAGCTCGGTACGACTCAGCTCCACCAGGTAGTCTTTCACATGCTCATAGATCCTGCCATCCAAGGCCTAGAGGACACAGGGAGAGAGAGAGAGCGAAGGACCAGAGGTTACAGTGAAGAATGGATTATTACAATAATTCCATAATCCTTAATAATAAAGAAGAGAGTACAGGGGGATCAGGAGGAGACACCAAGAAAGAGACAGCCAGAGGGCCAAAGAGTAGGTGAGCAAAGCCAGTTACAAAAGCTTTAGCAATATATTAGTTCTTCTACATCCATTCAAACGTGACTGAATTTCACCGTCACACCTCCGTGCACAATAGTGCCTTATCTCAATCATTTAACCACAACTATTGTGTGTCTTCTTCCTGACCTATTTTCAACCCGGAGGAACACTTCACCCTCAAGGATGTGTACGTACGTTGCACTAAGTTTGTTTGTACAACTTTCAACCATGTTTGTCTTTAAGACATTGGATGAGTGAATCCTTATTCAAATGTTTCCATAGTCATAATTATGACACAACAGCCTCAAACAACATATAATACATTTAGCGAGCAGTTCCAATGAAAACTAATCGAACTATCCAATCTATACACAAAATTAGCAATAGTACCCACTTAACCTGTGAGTGTCACAATAGTAGACAAGTCAGACATGTTGTTGTATCTGCCCTCAGGTCACAATATGATAAACACGTAATGTCAACACACACGTGTTTTCATTTGTGTTGACTGATTAGAGCTCTTCTCAATACTGTGTGGGTGTGTACAGATTGTGATTGATTGACAGCTCCCTCACTCTCCTATTAGTTTTGTTGCACTTGTTTTAGGGCGGGACAACTTCACCCGTTATCGTTCTTATTGGTCCGGTTTTGCGACATCAATACATAATTCCAAGCATAGCTTTTGCTGCCATTAAAATGAAACTCATGAGCTCGTGTTTACAACATGGGAAGTCGTGTACACACGCTCGGCATTGAAGTGGTTAAGTCGTGAAAACACTGCTGCTAAGCCATGGCAATATTAAAGTTACTGTCGGCGTCTTAAAGCCACAAAGGCTAACAATTTAACATAATGCGGGAAATGTAAAGGCATAATGACAGAGGAAAAAGATGAGGCCTTTGGGAACATCAACATTTTCCTCAGACCTATTGTAAAACTACGAAGAAAAACAATATGTGACTAAAATTATAATATATTCACTTATTATGAACTGAAAAACGAACTTCTGACAATGTCAACAAACACATCACAAGTCATGAACTCAGAGCTTTCAGAAACTTTCCACTTACGAGGTCGTGAATACCACAAGAGAGGGGCGTTCATATGGACTCTTCTCGTGAACACGGTAAACACGACCCCATTTAAAGGCACCATTTAACCTGACTAGTAGTCTAATCAATCAGAGTGATTAAAAACACCAGTGTGGGTGTTTAAATAAAGATCTCACTTTAACAAGTGTTAAAACTTGGTTTGTTACACAAAGTCTCACCACTGGTCTGGCATTGCTGCCAACCCTGAAGAAAAAATTCTAGTCTACACGTGGCATATATTATGTTGCCTTATGCTGTAACACACATATTTTTGTCAATTAAATAAAAGTGACACAAACAATGAGAGACAAGAGCGGAGTCGAAGGAAAGGATGGAAACCGAGCAGATGTTTTCATTTGACAGCTCTTATCATTAGAGGATTAGGGGATTCTGATGCAGCGATATAAAGACATGTTAATGCAGTCCAAATGAACAGCCTTTCTATGGGGAGCCGTGGTAGTGGTGCTGCCAAGCTGTAGGCCATGCTGCCAAACAGACAGATCAGACAGAGAGGAAAGAGAGAGAGAGAGAGAGAGCGAGGCTAATGGAGAGGAAGAGGAGGAGGTAAGAGGGGAAGAGTGAGCATTTGAAAAGGTATAAAAGCGAGAGAGAGAGACAGAATGAGTGTATGGGAGACGTGTGCGTGTGTGTGTGTGTGTGTGTGTGTGTGTGTGTGTGTTCTTTGGATAGCGTTCACGCAGCTGCAGGGGAAGGTGAAGGGGTTCAGATTCCAATTCAACAAAACACAGA
>CAKAOI010013553.1:138110-150020 GCA_916701655.1 Sebastiscus albofasciatus
ACACACACACACACACACACACACAAACACACACTCTCTGAAATACTCAGACGCTCATACTCTCCTCGAGCCAAAGTACTTTCTAAAAGCTCACACATTCAGAAACCTGCATACACTCTGTGCCGGCCAGGGGATGTTTCAGGCCAAGTCTATAACCTCCCACTAACACCTACACTTGTCTTTTTCTTCTCTTAAACATTCAAAAACCAAATTTTTTTTAATATGCACATAACGCCAACAAAAGAAGCATTTATATACACACACACACACACACACACACACATAACGCAGACTTGTAAAACAATGGGGAAATGACGGGGAAATTATGTCATTAAGGGCGGGTTGTTGGCGGACTTCTTTCTAAATGTTCCCTCATCACTCTGCTCATTTCCTCCTCCCCCTTTCTCCTCTTCCTCCCCTCCTCCTTTCATCCATTTACGGTAGTGTTGAAATGAAGTGAGTCAGCTTCCAGAAAAAGCCCCATATCGTGGTCATGTGTGTGTGTGTGTGTGTGTGTGTGTGTGTGTTTTCTTGGGGTTGAACGACTGCATCAGCCTGAACAATAAGTACAGCACAGTGGAGCAGGCAGGGCAGCAGAGGTGTAACTATAAGTAAGTGTAAGTGTCTAGCAGGGGACAGTTAGAGCATCGACTGCCAACACCAGAGGGAGACGTGGAGCAGTCTGTTCCTCCACTGCCCTTTCACTACAACTGTCGCATTGACAAGGACAGTAGCGCTCAGTGCAAGATGCATGTTGTCCCTGCAGCCACAGTCAGTACAGTCAGTATATATATATATATATATATATATATATATATAAGTGAAGTTCAGATCTAAACAAGGCTTTCAATTCTCATATCTATAAAACCACTCTATTATCTATCACATTCAGTTTATTATCTTCTTCTATATCGTTTGATATTAAAGACAGAAAAGGTCTTGATCTAGTGAGAGCTGCCAAACTTTCACTACTAGCAATTGTAGTGGAATATCCGAACATAACATTTTGAATTATATGTCCCTATTCCAAAATGCCCTCCCATGGCTGTATCCAATGAATAATGTTCACAGCAATGCAACGCACTAAGAGCACTGTTGGAAATGGAGACCATGATGAATGGAGAAACCCCTAAAAACATAGCTCTGTGGTTCTACAGCGCTGCAACTATTACTATAATGTTTTCCGGGTTATATTGTGCTGTTTTTGGTTATGCATATATTGTATGGTCTGCTGCTGCGTTGCTCAACATATCTCTGTGGAGCAAAAAAACTGAAAAGAATTTTTCTTGTGATGCAAATTTTTTGGTTCCCCCTGTTAGGAGTGTTGTTATCAGTGGCTTTCAGGTGAAGACCTGTAAACACCACAATAAAAAAAAAATATACTGCAGAGGAGGGATGAGCAGATTGCTTCCCCTCTAGCAATGTCCCTCATTCTCTTGTGTGTGCTTGCATGTATTTGTGTATGTGCATATTTCCCTGCAGTCCTGTCCTTCTGTTGCGGGGAGCTGAGGATCTATTATTCAGAATGGCCTCATAGTATAGATGCTCATACACGCCTTAAGGCAGAGAGAGAAACAAGGAGGCAGGGACGAGCATCCGGAGATAGAAATTACACCAAATGGAAAAAGCAAAGAAAGAAACAGAAAGCAACTAAAAATAGAAGACAGAGAGAGAGAAGCAGATAGAAACATTAATGAGCTTCACTTTTACATCTATAGCATATTTATTCTGAATGTATGCAACTTACTTCATGGTTTAGACTGACAGGAAAAAATGAAAGCAGCAGTCAGCCAGTCAGCCAGCCAGCTACTCTAATGTATTTGTCTCCATGCGTGTCTCTGTGTTCGTCAGTCATGTCTGAGACTAACAACTGTCAGGACAAAGAAAACATCTGTGTCTATGTGTACATATGAGTGTGTGAGTCAGACCGATATGTTTGCACAGTATTTAAAAAGGATGACATCACCGTCACTCAGCTGCTCAACTTATAATACGAACAGTAGCTGAGGTGTGTCTCTGTCAGTGTTTGATCGTGTGCGTATCAAACACAGACCTGGATTTCTGGTGTTTTGATTGTGTGCATGTGCCAGAGAAGTCATGCAGTGCCAGATGTTTCTACAAAACAACAACAGCAGCTTGCTACCACTGATGAAATAATACAATGTGAGTGACAGCAAATTGGCTACTTGCTTTAAAATGACTACTTACAGCGATGAGGTCATAACTTAAATTAATAAAATGCCAAAAGAATATCCGATCCATTGCACACTGAAGAAGAAAAACATCAGTGATGCAGCAAACTTATTTGCATCCATCCTTTGATGACCTTTTGTTTTCTATCTTACAAACGTAAATGACAGACTACGTCATAGCTTTCTGAGAAATCCTCCGGGGCCTTATTAAAGTTCATTCCACATAATATAATTTCATGCCTACCGATCATTTTGGTAAAAGCAAACATCAGGGTGGCTCATTTTGCAGGACTTCTTCTTCACATAAGCCTCCTTTCAAATCACAAATCCAGAGAAGTCTATATTACTCTCTTTGAAGACTCGAAACTGTGAAATCATCACTTTCTCGTGTGTGATTTTTTTTCTTCCCCCCTCCAACCACTTCGGTGCCACTGAAAGGGAGTCTGATTTTGTGCGCTCATAAAAGGAAGACATTTTATCCCAAATTAAGCTTTAATTCAAAGTAGCTCCCCTCTTTTGAATTTTGGAAGCAGGAAATGTGTCCCCGTTCCTGGAAAATCCCTCTGGGTATTATCAGCTCGTGACATTCTTAAGTCAGTACTTGTTGTAGTAAAAGAAAATGTCATTATAGCATTACAAACGACAATTTCAGTTGCCTGGAAATGTACAATTTTACTAAAATGCTCACATTCATGTCAAGGACGTGGATTCTCTTTCACATCTTTCAATTCTTTATATCCATCTTTATGTAAATACCTGTATGCAGTGCAGTAGATCTGTGTGGTAGTAGCGGTCATGGTGAGCGTTGGCAGCAGCTAGCGTTAGCAAGTAGTCGTTCCTGGCTTGTGTCGCCTTGGAGTTGCAGTCACTTCTCTTGGCTTTCAACTGAAATGAAAGTGAGACAGACGATACTGCATTACAGTAACATACCAGAGCTTTATGCTTCAAGCGGAGAATATGAGTCTCCGGGCTCATTAGAGAAGCAAAGTGAAACAACCAATTTTTGTTTTTGTATCATGGTTTAAAAGAGTCTGCCTTGAGAGGGAGTGACGGTGTTGTGTTTGTGTCTTTATGAGTGAGCCCTCTTACCTTCACACTTGCTTTCTGTAAACTAATTCTTGACTGAAACAGACCCAGTTTAGACCTGAAATAACAAAACAGAGCAAGCAAAGAAGTTAATCTTGGATCTAATTCCAACAAATTAATATGAAGGCATTTATGCCTAATCATAGATTTAATTAATCACATCAACACATCACAACAAAGTTACGGTAGAGAGGAGAAACAGATCCAGGCACTTCTACAACATCATAACTCTGATGTCTAACCTCTGATTCAGAGCAGGCATTATATATTGACACTGATCACGCTGGATCAATAAATCTCAGCCTGATCCGGCCATCGTGATTTATATTTCAGAAAGACCCGTCTCATGAAATCATAGTGAGACTGTGTGGTCTGCGTTTTTGTTCCGCTGTGCTTATGTGCATGAAAACAGACCATTTGTATTTCATTAACTCTCACACATACAGATGCAAAATGCATTATGAGTGTGCAATGATGTCTGCCTGTATGTGTGAGTATAACATGTGGTTTTTCTACTTATGCTTGATGCAGCCAAGTGGCGTGTTTCTGTATTCACACCAACTTCTCCCTGTGTGTTCCTCGAGCCCGACAATGACTAATGTCTCGCCGTTTTTCTCTACTGAAACACACACACGTACACACTCACATAACGACAAAGAGGCAATGCAGTAATTTTTGCGGCTGTGCTTTTCTACTGAGTGATAGAGAACAGAAAAGAGTTGACTGGCCAATCGATGTGGGCGCTAACCGGGGACAAGAATTCAGTGAAGTGAAAATGTCACCGTGCTACGGAGGGCCAAGAGGAAAACAATACTCATCAGCACTGGATCAAACTTTGGTACAAATTGTGGTAAAAAGCTTCAAAATATTTAACTTACAGTAGAAACTCTACTATCCCTCCTATTTGGCCTGTGGGGAAGTAGGTTTTTAGTTTTAAGCAGAGCAGAATAAGGGGAACTATTATGGTGACACTCGCATAGCCCCTACTTCCAGTACTGTCTTGCAAGCTTTCATCTACCTATTCATTTGTTAGTATTTATTTTATTATAATACTACATAGTTCCTTTTATTATGATCAAGATTATTATTTTAACACATTTTAATTTATTTTCCACTCATTTACTTACTTTCTTACCATTATTATTATTATTATTATTATTATTATTATTATTTATTTTTTTTTTTTATTTTATGTATTTATTCATTTTTTTTCCACTCACATAAAAATATTGCTTTTGAATTTATGATTATGCTATGGCATTTTATCTGGCTTTATTCAGTGACACTTTATGTGTATGATTAAATGATTCTGCACCTTGGAGAACAGAGTATGTGTATGGTCTAAGTGAGTCAGTAAATAAAAAGTAAAAAAAAAACTATTATGGACTTGAGCTTGGAACTATGGACTATTTAGTGAGAAAAACTATTAAACTTACTATATTAATAAAAATATATTTCAATCTAGACCTAAAAAGCTGCAGAGAAAACATGTTATATCTGACAGAGCTTCTATCTGTCCTTCAAAGGCTAAAAAAAAACTTGATTCAAGTTTATTTTATTGCCAAGAAAACTTCACCCATCAATGCTGTCAAACTTCTGTTCTGTACTTATGTTCTTGTGGCGTTTTGGTCCCTTTTCATCTGTATTTTCTTTGTCTGACTCATAAACACCACTATATGTAATTGATTGCTTCTTTCAGCCTTCATGCTGATGTTTCTCTCTATCTGTCTCACACACACACATATTCTCTCTCCCTGAGGTTAACCAACTTTGTTTGCTTGATGGTAATCTTTCTGACAATGGAGACCATCTGTTCAGTCATTCTTATTTTTCCGGTATATCTCTCCCAACACACATACTGTACAGCGCTGTGGTGAGCTTACTTGGCCTCTATGTCAGCCTTCTCTCGTACAGCGTGGGCAACCTGCTCACAGTCGTAGTATTTTTTCTTGGCTTTGGCCAACTCCTTCACCGACTCCTGCAGCTCTGCTTGAATGCCGCTCAACTGATCTATGGTCTGTGAAGAGAAATAGGAAAACAGACAAGTTGTTAGAAGAAAAGCAGACCAAAATGAGTCACGATAGTGTGAGTACATGGAAGTATGTTGAAGAGCGGGATAGAGAACAGAGATTGCATCAGGAAACTATGACTAACTCCAACTGTCATCACCTTTTTGAGCTGCTGCTCCTTGTAGAGTCTAACAGTCTTCGCAGGCTCTGATACTTGACTCTTGTAGTTGTCACACACGTTGAGCCTGGACTGGCTCACCTGCACTGTACCCTCTAAGTAGGACCTCCACACTGCATACACATTCCTAGTTGGGAGAGAAAAAAGCAGAGAAATGCTGGATGGGTGCTGTTCTACAACTCACACTACCAAGAGAGATTGGTTTGAAAAGCCATGAAGTTCTCCTGCAGAGTGGCTGCTTTTTTAAATTCCCTACACCACTGTGTGTTTGGCTGAGAAACTGTATGTGTCTGTACCTGGAAGGGAAAACGATTTGTGCAGAAATGTTGCAGTAGACGCTAAAACCAATAAACAGTAAAACTGTGAAAGGGAGAGTTGATGCCTTCATTTCTGGTTTCAATAATAAGTTGGATCCAGCTTAAGGTTTTATATTTCAGTACCACTGTTACAGTAAATAATGACTCATAAATGTGCGGTAAGAGCATATTATGCTTTGCCTAGAATTGTGGAGCAATTCAGCAGAGCACATATTGGGCTTTCATCTGGGTGGTGCAATTGTAGGTGCGAGCGACTGAGAATGGCTGCAAAATGTGTTTTTTAGCTGTGCTTTATGGGAAAATATGACTGCATACTTCTAAATGTCACACACACACTTACCTGTAGTCTGTTCTCTGGTCATCAGGGTTTATTCCAGGCCAGTCTCTCTTTAGGTACTGGCTCGCTAACTTCTGCAGAGCCTGAAAGCACAAGTATTAAGATGTGGCAGTGAGAAAAATTAAAGTATATTTAAGTATGTCATGTTTTCTGACTAGTTTGTACTGTCAAACAAATTACAGTGTATTTGTTACATATAAGAACGTATGTAGGGACAAGATGGAGGCAAGAACAAGACAAATTGAAGCCCTATTGAGTCAAATATTTTCTTTACTAGTAGGGCTGCACAATCAAATATTAATCGCGATCACAAGTTTGGCTCCCCACAATTAAATGAACATGATCGCCTGCGATACTGACATTTAAAATGGGCGTTCTGCTCATAGAAAACTTCGCTTCAAATCAAATCAGCCTCCAGCTGGGGATTGAGATGTTTTGGCTTCACTTTTGGATATAGATATATACAACCAATGTGTTTATGATTAAATTGAGAGCATAAAATTGTTCTTATTGTTGCTAATTTTGCTCTCGAATTGCACCAGATTGAAGCATTTAACTTTAAAATGTAGCTAACAAAAGGGTAGGGTGAATATCCCTCAAATTGCAGTGTATATAGCAGACATATAATGTCCTTTCCTGGCCCCAGTATATAATATTTTACATTACAAGAATGCATACAGAGATTTTAAGAAACTGTTGCAGTACTGTCTCTCATAACATAACATAACAACCTTTATTGGCACATATGAAGCTGTTAGAGCTATTTTAGAAGACTGAGGTTGAGGAAAAGATCAGAAGACTTTACATACTGCACATACTTTATATTTGTCTTTGAGTGTTAAGAATAAGCACTTAGGTAACCAGGTCAAAACGTAACTAACACAGTATCGCACTCCACTCCTCTGAGTGTGAGCTCCTCTACTATGGCTGATTTGGACTTCCTTCTAGCTCGCTCGCCTCACCAGTGCCGTTGTCATCATATTTCAGTTTCAAGTATGCAGCCAAAATCTTGGCTTTTGCTCAGTAAACAATAGCACTATGAAATGGATCAGCTCTGCGTCAGCAACAGTGACTTCCCAGTCAGCTCCTGTGAGTATGAGCAGAAACCCAGAGGGCTGCAAGGAAGGGTAACCTACATCTTTTGGACTGGGTCACTGTGTCAGTAGCGACAACTTGCAGACACTGGAGTGGATGAGTGAGTTTGTGTGTGTGTGTGTGTGTGTGTGTGTGTGTGTGTGTGTGTGTGTTTGAGGGTGGGAGTGAGCAAATCCTTATCAATAAAACAGTTGTTAACAAAACAGAGCAACAAATACAACAACCCAATCAGGACAAACAGACCTCAGGGACACACTGATTCATTCCTCCCATTATGTATTTCATCCCTCTTCCATATAAATCTGCATGTAAATCTGGTTTCTCGGTTCTGATTTCAAATCTGCCTCCGAGTCATCAACTCTCCGCTCGTGTCTCTCTCCATCCTTCACTCTCCGTCTCTAACATTACCGTTCTCACAGGCCTATTTTCAAATGTTATACTATCGCTCCCCTCGCCCTCCCCCCCTAACTTAAGCTTCAACATCACTTTCCACATATATTCATCCTGTCTCTCTACTCTCCCTCTTTCTATTGTCAAGCTGTTTGGTTGTCTTCAAATGTCCACTCCTCTCTCTCCCTTTCTCATCTTGCCCTTTTTACCTTTCACAGATGGTGAATGAGGTCATCAAAAAACATCTACTACTTCTTTCTCTTGTTCTCTGGACCTGAAATTCGGTTCCCTCCAGCTGATATACAAGCTTGTGTCCTGGGGGAGAGAGTGGCCCAGTGACCCCTGGCACTCACTGGCTAAATCCTCTAGAAGAAGGGAAACGATTCAGCACTTAATATAAGAACAACTCCCCATAGAGTACTACAGGAATGAGTCCTAAAACCCGGAAATGAATTAGCATTTTAGCACTTCCGGCTCCTTCGTCTGGAAGTCAATGGGTTTTTTGAATGGGTTTTTAGTTAGATGCCTGAAATAAGGGTGGTTAAACAAGCCTTAGAGATTTTAAGGTTTTGTTCTACGACATAAAATACATCAATAAATACCCCACTCATGAATTTTGAAGCCTTTTTTGTGTCTTAAAAAAGGTGGTTGCTAACAAGTGGCTAAATGAGACTACCAAACATCACGCCGACACCGCATTTACAGCCTCGTTGTGTTTACTCACGCTCATGTGACCGTGGTGTAGTTCACTTACAGCCTAATGTTAGCATTTTACTTCTGCCGATTGCATTTGTATATGGTAAATTCACATTTCAAAAATCATGAAAGTGGTATTCATTTGTGAAGATTATCTTTTTGAGCATAACGTGTAAATATCATAAACATATGTTTGCCACAGAGCTTATTTTCTGCAATAATCCAATGTAAAAGTCCCATTGGCTTTTTGTCGAGGAAACCCAGTGCGCTGCTAACTTCCTGGTTGGCCTACAAAAATACATCATCCCTGGAGCACTCCATTACCTCAGCACTGTTCCTGTCTGAGTAAATCGGCAGCCAGTGGAGTTAATATTTTGTAATAGATTAAATTGAGCGTAGAGGTCAGTACTACTTTGAGTCACACCGCGTCACAGCTGCCATAAAGATGCACGTATCTTACATGAAGAAGAAGTAACCTATTTCTAACTAACTATGTAGGTTTCCTCAGGAAATTTTTAGCCAATGCCAGTCTCATTGACTAATCTATCGTCAGAGGTGGAAGTGCCAGAGAAAAACCAGATTAAGTAGATTCACACACAAAAAGAAAAGCCATGGCACAGAAACTGCCCGGTCCAATGCATGAGGAAACACGTCTGCTTCAAGAATAGTCACCCACTCTCCAGGGAAGGGTGGAGTGGGTGTGGGTGGTTTTGATGAAAGACTGTGAGACTGCTTTGAGTGTGTTTGTTAGAAAAAAAAAAAAAAAAGAGGGGAGTGTGTGTGAAGGAGGGCTGGAGAGGCACACAACATTAAAATTGCAATAGAAGTGCCGGGGATTTAATTGCCTTCCTGCTGTATAAACAGGGATCATTTGTGTGTAAAATGTGTGTGTGTTTGCGTGTTTCTTGGGAGGGTTACATGAGGACAGTGACTGACAGTGGAGACAGCCACTGACTGTGAGCTGGCTAGCTGACAGGAGGACAGATTTGACAGCTTGACTTCCACATCACACTGCTCCCTATCAATTCATCAACAGCACAATCACACCAGATACTGTATCTTGAGGTTGGTCCAGTTGGACATCTGGAATTAGCCCTCATTAGTGACCCCTAGTGGACACTAAAAGTATGTCCTTCAGCCAGTTGACTTGCTACTCATCAGGATCATTTCTGTCTTAAAACAAGGCTGCCCATTTGTACATTGAAGGAGCTATCGGTCGCTGTATCGGCTAATCTGTGCATTATGAACTTCTATTTCGATCAAGGCCCTGTTTTATGAACTTTCAACACATTCTCTTCCCAACTCGTCACATACTGCCTTAGGTTTAAGCAACAAAATCGCTTAGTTAGGTTTAGGAAAAAACTACATGGTTGGGCTTAAAACTACTACATTTGTGAAGTGAAAATGAAACTGAACGTTGCGAACACGGGACACAAACAACTTGATTGTAACGTGAAAGTGAAACTTAACGCACAGGATATATGAACCGTAGTCTCCTCTTTTCACTCTTTAAACTACATCACCACAGCAAGTGTTAACGGAAAGCCCAGTAAGTCTCATACCGGTGCTAAAGGGTGACTTGTGTGGCGGTATCACACACACCGACAGCCGTGACAAAGTGTCGGTATTTGACAAGGAGCTGCAATTTTCCAGTTTTACTATGGGCAAATAGAGCTACGGTGGGCAGGCAAATACAATAAATGAATGAATGAATGAATGAATTAATTAATTAATTAATTAATTAATTAATTAATAAAAACAATGCCGTTTTCTTTCTAAATACTCTTAATGGAGCCTACTATTTATGTGCAGAATATTTCTGATACTAGTCAGCCTATGGTGTCAAATTAATTCACAGTAAATTCTACTGTTGAAGTCTCATGCTAGCTTCAGCTAAAATTTGGAAAGTGTTTTTGCACAGAACAAGGACTGTGGATTTTGAGCCCCACATTGGAATAGTCTAAGTAGAGTTCAACGTTAATGTTTTTTTTCACTTGCCCAGTCGAGCAAGTGGGTCAGAAATCAAGTACATTTTTACTTTCCCTATACAAACTGTTTTATGTATTAGTGGTTATCAAATAACAACAAAGACTAAAGTTAATTGTCTTGTTTAATCTTTATCTAAATGAATTAATCTGGAGTGTTGTCCACATCCTCTAATGCCACTCAACTAAACTCCTGTTTCCAGGATAACTAAAATGCGCTTCAGCTCATAAACTTTGTCTTTACCTGCCACCGTTTTTGAAGGAAGCGAGATGGCTCACTTCTTAGCTACTTCCATTATCAGATCCGGAAAATGAGTGTCTAATGAATTTCTACCACTTGCCCAATCGGCCCAAGTGAGTTGTTAGATTTACTAGCCTGACGTGGCATTTTACTTGTCCCGGGCAAGCGGGCAATCCTTAATGCTGAGCCCTGCTTAGGAAGGGATTTTTTCACAGCCAGCATTGACAGGAGGAACAATTACTGCGATACCATTGACAGCACACAATTTAAAGCCTCCTGTTGACTCCTGACAGACCTGTTATCTAAACAAGAGCAATGACAGCTCAACTTGGCAATGACTGAATGGCGAGAAGCACACCGAGTGACTGATTTGTGACAGCTGAGGTGTTGTTGGCCGACCTGGGACGATTGCTGATGCTCTTTCATTTTCCCTCACTGGCTCTCTCTACTAGCTTCCTCTCTTTACTCTCTCCTCCATCTTCCTATATTTCTCTCCCCAGCCCCCTTCTCTTCTCTTCTCATCCCTCCATCCTCCTTTCTATGCTGTCATCACCTGACAACCACCTGAACAGCGCGTTACTATGGCAACTCTCTCTCTCCTTTGCCCTTCCTGTGTGGTCTGGGTGAGGTGGAACTGCTCCTTTTAATGTAATACACACACACACACACACACACACATACAGTGACACACTCACGCATCCTGTTTTTGTGATCAGAGTGGCAAACAGGGTGCCCAAACAGCAGGATATCCTGGGGTTGACAGACAAAGAAAAAGTAAAAGAGGAAGAGGAAGAGCGGCTGATTATTGTTGAATATTGTGTATTTTAAGCATCTGACTTCAGTTAGTAAGCTGTGGCCTGTGATTATTTTCATTTTGTATAAGCGGTTTCTGTGAGTTCATTTGTGTGTTCACAGCTGCATTCTGGGATTTTCTAAATTACAGATAAGTCCATGGGAGACACTACAATTACAGGTCAAAAGAAGGTGACATAATTGCTACTCATTGGCCTCAGGCGACTGTATTTTATGCAGGATGACATGTTTACTGTTAGCTTGTTCTCTCATTTTACCAAACCCAGGCAGCTCTTAACTGCCCAAACAACAGCTACTGATAATTCAGTGCAAACTGGAAATAAAAGAATGAAAGTTGAGGATGTTGTTAGAATCATAATTTATTAGCGACTGTCAGCCAGTGTCTATGCTTCATTCATCCCTTCATAACTCTGCTCCTTCCATCCATTAGTCACTGCTGCACATCCTGCCAAACAACTCCGCAGACAGTCACCTTGATACTTCTGTTTACTCTCGCTCCTCCACTCACTTATTATTTCTGCTGTCTCTGGCGCAGTCACTTTCGCTCACTTTCTATCTGCTGTCTCTCTCT
>CAKAOI010013617.1:1765-26471 GCA_916701655.1 Sebastiscus albofasciatus
AAATGAAAATAGCACACACATACAGTATATATATATATATATATATATATATATATATATGTATATATATATATATCCCAAATAGCCTATTTTCTACTGTAGGCTACTTTTTTTGAGTATTTAAATATAAATAATTTTACTTTTACCTAAGTGGCCTATTTTCTACTGTTTTGAATATTTAAATATAAGTAATTTTACTTTTTCCTAATTCCTATTTTCTATTGTAGCCTACTTTTTTGAGTATTTAAATATTAGTAATTTTACTTTTACCGTAGTGGCCTATTTTCTATTGTAGCCTACTTCACTACATTTCAAGTGGCATCCTTTACAGAATAGCTAAAATAAAAACAAAGGTCACATGAAAATAAAAACAGCTGGAGTGATTGTACACCTGTCTGTCTGTTTATTCACCTGTCTGTCTGTCTGAAGCTGCAGGTGTGTCTGCAGCCAAGAGATCAGAGCTTCAGAGAGGAGACAACTGGCTGCTTCATGTCTCCTCGATTCCTTTCCTCGCCTCCTTTCCTCGCGTCTTAGCCCCGCCCACTCTCTCTGCAATCAGCTGACACACCCGAAATGAGTGACGCAGTCATCCATGCTCCGACTCACCAGGGGCTAGTGGCTAGCAGCAGTCAGTGATAACTGAGATTTAATTAATAATTAGACAATGACAGTCTGGGTTATTGTTGTTGGGTCTCTCTGCATGATTAAACAGGTTGTCTCTACCTTAATTAATCACTTGTTTACCACCAGGTGAGCATGCTAAGTGACCCAAATGAAACACACCTATGAAGAGGTGCATGCTGGGTGTGACTAACATGGTGGATCTTTTACCTTCAGTGAGGATGCTCTGCTGTTCTGGACTGAGGAGGACTTTACCTGAGACTCACGGACAGGTGTTCAGACAGGTGAGTTCAACAACACACTCACTGTGATGGCTAAGAAGGTTTATTGATGATGAAGTGAAACTTAATGGAACAGCTCTCTTTCTGCTGGGTGTTGTTGCCATGGTGATGTTTTTTATTCTGCTGTTTATTCTATAAGAAGTTTCAGGTCATTTGATTTATTGCTATGTGACTTTATAATGTTTGTTACACCCGCTGTGGTGAAGCCTACTTTTTATTTTATTTATTGTCATTTTTGTGTCTCTTTTCTGGTTGATTGTTGTGAGGCTGCACTGAGGAAGGCTGTTGTATATTTATAATTGATAATCAGTTGCATGCACAGGTTGCATAAATGGACTTTATTGTTGGTTTGGACCTTCAGGGCTCTGTGGTGTGATGTGTATCCTACCTTGACATGTTTATACAGTATGTTTTGTAGTCTAAATGTCTTCAGTAATTTAATAAGTTACATCATATATTACATATATTCTTTCCCTTTTAAAAATGTAACGCTGTTTACTCTGAGTATATTTTAACTAACTTACTTTTTTTACTTTTATCTGAGTACATTTTGACAAGTACTTTTACTTGTACTGTAAAGTTTTCTAGTACTCTTTAGCTCTATGGACAAACAATCCAATATTAAGGTTTTATTCTTAAATGTTTAGGCTTAGGAATAATTATTTCTCTATAGTAATATAGAGCCTTTGTTCTGGATTCACGAGTTTACCTGAGAATACGTGTGTAAGTAGTATCTGCAAATAAATCTAGGTCTACTGTTTATACGTATATCTTAAAGTTATTGCTAAGCATTGCACCTATGTGATTATTTTTAATTTCTTAATTTCCTCTTTTGCCTAATGCAGACAATTTACTGTAGGCAACAATAACACACTGATTATAATGTGTAGAAAATGTTATCTTGCTTCTATAAAAAAGAAAATTGGACACACTGGTTTATCTTCTGTTATTCATAAACAGCTCATTCATTTTGCTAATGCATACTGTATAATGTATTTTTGATGCTTTATTTTGCATATAATACAATAAGATACCATTCAAACCAGTGGATTCCAAACAAAAAGAGAGCAAAGAGAATAACGTAAGGTTTTAAATGGTCAATGATAAGAATCCACAACTTACCGTTAACCTGTTTGTATTTATGACACTGACTACTTTTGTTTTTGCACCTTATTGATTATCTTTATTGTTTATAATTTGTTTTATTTCTATTCTGTTTAAACAGTCTATGTTTCCGATGGAGAACTAAAGCGGTTATCTATGCTCTCGCCAAAGCAACCGGACTCCATTGAGAAAACCTGTAATTTAAGAAGAACACGGGAGTTACTGGTCCATCTTTATTGTTTATAATTTATTTTATTTGCACTGTTTCCTACTTTGTACAACAACTGCTGTTTCCCTCAGGATGAATACAGTTCTATCTTCTATTAACATGTCAAATTAAGACATTTAAACAACTAAAACAACAACACATTATGTGTGGTAAAACAGCCAGTCTTGTTTTGACCAACTGTCACATGCTGCATGTTTTAGAGAGCGCTCAACCTTTAAACGGAGCCTACAAGTATCCACTCAGTAAACTGATGTTTTTTATCTCTTTGCCATGAACTTTTCTGTCACCTTCTAACAACAGCCACTCCAATCGTTTCACAACTTTCATTTTATTGATTCCACAGTATTTTTCTCGTCTCTGCTGCACAGCAGGCTGTAGTACGATGACTGACACGCTGCTGGATGTATCAGCTGCACACATACTGTATTGAACCCTCATTCAGCCAGCTCAGTTGTATATGATGCTTACGTGGTGTTACTGTATGGAAGGATAGAGTATTCAATGATAAATGCATCCTTGCCTGTGACTCAGAAGCTTGTAATCTTGGTGTGATGCTTGATTCAAATCTTTCCTTTGCTGCATGATCGAGTACCACGGTGATGCAACTATGTTGTCTTTGTTAAGTTGAAGTTTTTTAATTTTACTTGCTACGCACCCAGTCCACTTTACCTTCACTGGTCTCTTCTGGGAGTGGATGTCATTTAGCTGTTTTAAAATATATATATTTAACACCCTCCCCTTTTGTCGTTTTAACTTTAAAGTTTGAAAAATCCTCTTAATTCCTTCGTGTCTGTAACATAAGTATTCAGTAGTACACTTACGGTACGTGTCCACAGAATCCGTCCTTTTCACGCTTCCCATTCAGTGTCTATTTAAGCAGCCGTGCAATGCATTCTGGTAGCGCAGCGTTGCGTTTTCGAGAGACGGACCATCACGTTGGCCGCTCCTCATTTGCATAAAGCTGAGGTCTGGGCTATTTTATGTAAATCAAGGGCGAGGCGATCCCTCACGTCCAAAAACAACAAACACAGGACTTTCAACCAGGAGACCGGTGTTTTGTTTTGTTTTTGTTACAAATGGGGACGTTTGTAACTCGTTTTTTAGTGATGTGTTTTGTGTACTTATGTTACGATGTTCCCGTATGTATTTTACATGATTTATGTACTTATTTTAAGGCCAACAATGATGTTTTTCATAAACCTAAGTGAGTGGTTTTGTTGCCTCCTGCTGGTACTGCACCTTTATACACGCATGTAATATTCACGCCTCGGCGCGGCAAAACGTGACACTGACACGCTGTCCTCTGGTGGACAGGCAGGTCTATTGCACGCTTTGGCGTCATATCTGGTTGGGTTATGAAATGACTGACCAGTGAGATTTAAAGGAGTTGAGTTTCAAGTCTTGAATCTTGTTGATTAGGATATTGATTTCCATTTAGCTGCTTCAGCCATTGTTAATGTCATTAGTAACACCCGTGCTTTTACTGCTATGACAAGTCAAACTATCCGCTGTGAAATGTTTTATCTCCTCTCTCTTTTCTTTTCATTGGCAAAAAGAAATGTGAAAGTAGTCATTTAGCTAACTGGCAAAACCTGAAGTGTAATTATTCAAACATTTTTGAAACATTTAGTTTCTTGAAATTGTTAATTTGAAAGGATTCACATTTTCAGTTCTGTTTGTTAGCGGGATTATGGAAAAACTACTGGCCTGATTTTCATGGAAGGGTGAAGTATGGGCCAAGGTAGAACGCATTACATTTTGGATTGGATTGGCCTTGGCAAAGGTGTGCACGCTCCGATTGCCATTCTAGTTATTAGAGGATTTATTGCAAACAAACAAAATGATATTGAACCCCAATCCTCACCATCTAATGTTGAGAAAAAAAGCCTGATCGCTGCATGACACCCTCAGACACGGTCCCTCTGGCTGCTCTCGGTCTCACGTTGACACTAAGCACAGAATATCTATTTCCTCTATTACCCTAATCACTGCTAACTATTTAATTCATTTTTCTTTTAGCCCTCTGCTACTTCGTTTTACTTTGATACTTGTAAAACTCTTTGTGACTTTGTTTTAAAAAGTGCTATAAAAAACTGCTGCTCAGAGAAATGTATTTAAATGATTATTATTTATCTCTACATGTGTGAAGAGTGCTTTCCATTAAAGCTATTAATGCATCTCGCCCATCACTCAACCCAGCAGGAGGAAAGTGTTCGGTCCCAAATTGCTGGCTCCCATCAGAACACCTGACGGCAGGATTTAGATTTTAGTTTTTTTAGTTCAGTTGTCGGGTTGTCACTGTCAATGTTTCTATGTATTCAGATGACGCAGAAAACTCCACAAACTTATTTGGCTTGTTTGTTAATTTGAAGTTATTATTAATACTCAGTAAAACACCAAATGTGTATTTATCCGCAGCTGAAAATAGTCCCCAACACATACACTATGTATCCTGTTTTAATGATGCATTTTTTATGAAAAGGGCTTCGGGCTGAGAGCCACTGAAATGAAGTGAAGTATTGAGAGATGGAATAATGCTTCATGATATTCGTCAGGCTGTTCTCATACACTGTTCATAGCTATGCTTACAAAAAGTAATGCACTGTAATTCATATATATATATACCACGAAACTAACACGGTGTTGGGAGGAGATTGAGGTGGATAGGTGGGTCAAAAAACACTGGACTATCACCCAGGAGACCGGTGTTCGTTTCCCGTGTGAAAACAGAAGTCAACGTTGATTTATTTGTCACGTAACTTCCGTACTTAAGTAACGCTACTTCCGTAGTTATTTTGACCCAAACCAGGATCTTTTCCTAAACCTAACTAAGTATTTTTCTTGCCTAAACCTAATGAAGTTGTTTCCTGTGAAGACATAAGTTTATTTTGAAATGACTGTATGCATGTTACGAGCGGAAATTGCTGGATAATGCGTAGGAAAACGCACGAAAAATGAGGAATAACTTTTCTTAAGATATCACACTAACCGTTGTATAAGAATGACAATAATAAGAATATAGAACATTACCTGCCTTATCCTTTGTGTTGATCTTAAACCTTCAGATCGCGGTTCTGTCTGACTTCTCATGTGTTAGAGTTTTTCTCTCATAGTCCAAACACCGCCAAGTCACTGAGAGACTATACATTTTGAGTTATTACACAGCTGTGTTGAATACTCGATTCTGATTGGTCAATCATGACGTTCTGCGGTCTGTTATTTCTCTATAACAGACAGTTGCTACGTATAACAGACTGTTGCTATGGAAGCAGTTCTGATGTCAGACTCTGGCGGACCATTTAGTTAAGTAGCCGTGTAATAATGTACAGCTAGCGGGTCATTATTGTGAAATAAACCCCTTCAGGGCGTCAGGGTGCCGCATTTAACTGTCGGGGTTTATTTCACAACAATGGCCCACTAGCTGTACATTATCCCTTACGTATGTGTTTCTCATTTTCATACGTATATGTTTTGTCGTGCCCATTAGAGCCCCTGTATGGGAAGCAAAAGAGAGACAAAGCTTTGGCATCCTGTATTGTTTCATCACGCCTGTCGCCTGTGGACAAAGAGAGGAAGGACACGAACAATACAAATCACATGTCAGATTCCCCACAAAACATTTCACCCAATATTACATCCCGTCCTGGAGATATGCACCAATCAAACCGACACAGATGAAAACATTAAGTCAGCCAATTTTCGTTTCACTGACAACAATCATTTTGTTCTTCCTTTTGTGGTGGAAAAAAGAAGTACCAAAGAAATCTGGCAAATGCAAGTGTGGATTGAGTCGGTGTGAAAAACCTTTTACATGAGCACTTGGTCACCGGGTGTGAAATGCATGAATAATAATAACACAAAAAAATTAGACTTTTCGGTCACTTATGGTGCCAGAGTCATCGAACAATAATAACCCTCACCTGAACCTTTTCTCCAAACTTTAGAAAATAGCCTACATGATGGAGGATTTCATTGTTCTCGCTGACATCCATTGTGCTAAATTAGTGTGGGATCATTCACAAGTTCCTGTCGGCGTTGTGCTTGACAGTTATTTCATTATCACAACCACAGGTGGCTGCGTTGGTCCGATGGACTGACAGCTACTTCAACCAATACACCTTTAATTTATTCATGATTTCTTTTGAATTTTCAGGTTTTTAAAAAATATGAAATTGGCAGGCTGTGTTTTTCCCCCACCTGCCTACAAAAGTGAGAAGAGAGAGGAGGTTGACATTTAAGAAAATATCAGAGCAGGAAGGAGAGGCCTTTCTGGGTTTTATATGAGACGCAGTTCACATTTCCTAAAAGAAGGACGCAGTTAGACGGCTTTTATCCCGTTCCTTCTGCATGTGGATGTATTTATGAGGTTCAGTTGTTCTGAGTTTAGCATCTGCAGAATTCACATTTTTGTTCCCGTTTTGTTGTTGTTGGAAAAATGTTGGAAAATCTACTAAACTCTACCTGCACAGCTCCAAACGGCAAAGTTTGTGACTAGCTGGTGATCTACAAGATTACCTTCTCAGAGTTGGTGGAGACTAAAACAGATCTAAAAAAAAGAGTGGTTATTGCACTAAATGGTTAAAGTATTATGAGAGATACAGACGTGATCAGTTTCTGTGGGAATCATTTGGGAAAGGGCTCCGAGTAGTCCTGTGACTTGCAGCCCGTCGCTTTTCGAATCAGAACGTATTTGCAGGTTCACAATGTTTGAAGAGATTTTATTTTGAAAATATTGCCTTTTGAAACTCATAGTTCCTGTTGGTGTTGGTGTCCTCATAGACTGTACATAAGAAGTGGACGTAGTCCGAGCTCCGTTAACGGAGGTTCCATTCAGTTACATTATGGTTCAAGTTGATTACTTACATTAAGACAATTATTTTTGTATTACAAGTTTTCTGATATTTTACGTTTACAGTATGCAAATGAGGCATTATCTAATGCTAACTTTTGATGAATTTAGAAGAAATTTACAAACATAAATAGACCAAGTAGTAAAATAAACCCTCTAAATGTGTATTTAGGATGTTTTCTTTCCACTAGTCTGAAAGAAGACATGTTATGGAAGCAAAATCTCAGAATTGATCAGGATCTGGATCGGATTATTGGACCGATACTGACTCAAATAGCTGGATCGGGTATCGGTGACAATGGGGCAGATCTATTTAATTCAATTCTATGTTTATATACTTTATATGCTAGAATTTGAATTCCTCTTTAAGTTTTGAACAATTTGTTGCTGCATGAAAAAGGTTTATATCTGAACTTTAATTCCTGTTAATTTTGAAGATTTTTTACCAAGTTGCTGGTGTACGATTTATTATTTTACTAACAAATAACAACTGACCCACTGGCCCATTGACCTGCTCACAACAGTTTCATGTTAGGTATACGACCTCCATCTGGTCCTCACACAGAGTCTGACAACAGAAACAGAAACAGAGCCAGTGTAATCTGGAGCCAGCAGATGTCACTGTAGTTATGAAAGAGATGGATGCTAACTTATGTCTGTAACACACACACACACACACATGCACACGCTCACACACACACACTAATAAAGAGGTTCAAAGCTGTTCCTAAATCCTGAAGGTGTATTCCAGATGTCTTAGTCACTCATGTGAGTCAGCTTGTATTTGTTCCGTTCCTATTTGTTTTTACTCTTAAACCAAGTGACTCACACTTTAGTTGACAGAGAAAACATATGCAAGTATTTTAAGACAGGAAATGGATGTACAGAAGGGCAAACATTATATTTCTTGGACTGTGCGCATCAAGTGCTTTCAGCGGCCAAGAGGAAATCATAGTCATTTGTGGAAGTGCTGGGTTTGTGAGGAATGTGTCTGAGAGAGGAGCGCAGACTGCCGTTAATGCAGAAAGCCAAATATGTGAAGTCTGACAAGGCAGTGACGGACTGGTTAAGATGGTTTCTGACAGCGAACGCCACCAACACTCTCAGGCTTCATCATTTCATTTGTTTTTTTAAATAAACCAGGAGGAGTTTTCATCAATTTATAATCAGGAATGTCTCCTCTTAGTTGTTTTGGTCTAAGATTTCTTTTGTTGGTTAGTTGTTTTGAATGCTTTTTTCATGCTGAATGACTTATTTCCAAAAAATTTATGAACACTTCTCGGGTAAACATCAGATTTAAAGCGGTGCTTTTGTGTGATTCTTTGTGGAGAAACTCAGTTTCGCAGATCTGTCTATTAAATCAACTAATTGATTAGTCGATAAGAACTAAGAATTTCTACAGCTGTTTGTGAAATAGTCATGAAATTTAATCTGATTTTAATTTGATTTGTCTACATAGACATGAATTTCTCTTTTTTTCCTGACGCTCAGCATGACTTTCAACAATGTATATTTTGTGCTTTTTCCTACAAAGGTCCAGCAACATGTGACGCACATGTCAATTTCCGCTCCAGTCTTTTCAAAATAAAACTAGTTAGTCAGGTTTAGGAAAAGATGGTGGTTTGGGTTAAAATAACTATGGAAGTGGTGTTACTTAAGTATGGAAATTACGTACAATTCGTGTCTATGTACACAAACCAGTTCATTAAACTATTTCACGAACTGCTGTGCGACTGGACTGTATTATAATATTGGATGATAAATTAAACACAGAATGAAAGTAGCCCATTCAAATGAAATACTCATTGTGAGAATAAAGAAAGCTGTTAAATAAATATCATAAAAACACACTTATAAATATCAAAGGAGCATTTATAAGATATAAACTAATTCTGTAAAGAAGGAAATGATCCCTTTAAATGTTCTATTAAATGCAGAGGTGAAGGATATTTTTAAGTGCTGCACTTCACATTCATTTTATGGAAATTATTATTATTTAATTATGATATTATATAATCTCATACAACATATTGTGAACAATTCTTCTCAGCTGCATTTCATTTTTCACACAAAAAGATATAAAAAATCATAAAATGTGTCAGAGATTTATTTATATATATATATATATATATAATACAGTATATAATACAGTATATAAAGTAAAAGCACCACCTGCATTAGTTGCAACATTTAAATAATTATTTCACATTGATGCTCAACGTTTTCTAATCTTCATATTGAACTTGTTCAGTTTTGACACCTTCAGTTTGCTCCTTTATGCACTTAAACTTTTGAATACAGGATTTATTTTTTAATAGCAGATGTTTATTTTACCTTAATAAATGCAGAGTTTCAGACAACATACTGCGTCCCTGTATGGTTCAGATATTAATAACTGGGTGAAGGTTGAATGAGCCCGCTGCGCTGCATCATCAGCCCCGTTCAGCTGCTTATAAACGGCCCAGGAATAGGAGAGCAGCCCGACCCGGCCCGGCCCGGTCCGGTGACTCAGCCAGGACTCAGGAGTTTATTGTTGGGATGAATAATCTACCGCAAACGTTTCAACTCCAGACGACCCCACGAGGCTCTCTGGAGAAACGGAAACTGTGCTCTTCATGTAAACACAGACTGTTGACAGTTAAATGCCAGTTAAATGCCAACAAACAGATGAATGAAGGTATTTGCATTCAAGGCGTCCATTCATGAATTTATTAAGTGTGAAAAAGTCCCGACATGAGTAACCAAAAACAGCGACTCATTTCCTGTGGAAGTTATGAGTTATTTATGTGATATGCAGCGGTGGTGGTGGTGGTAAGAGTTAAATCCTTAGATTAAAGGAAACAATGGAAAAATACTGCATAAAGCAAATAAACCCTCATTGTTTTCAGTAAATGTACTTTAAGATTAAATTACTCATCAGACAGTTTAAGTGTTTAAAATCCCCCAAAGGTGGAGACATGATGTTCCAGCCTGACACAAAAACTGAAATGGGAAACTTCTGCTTTGAAATCAGCTGAAACGGTTCAGAAAAATCTCTACAACTCTTTATGTGATCTAAAAACAGAGATTGAAGATCCAAGATATTTATCCAGATATCGAATAACCAACAAAATCTTATTAAGTACAATATTCCCCAAATCCAGCCTCCTAAACCTTAAAGTAAAGAATCATAGCCTTAGTACCTCCACACAGCTCATCACTGCATGTTCCCTCGCAGGTTTTTTAATGCAACTTTCAATTTCCAGATGCTATTTGTCATCTGTTCTCGTTACTCAGCTTCTTTACTTGAGCAAAAATACCACAACACACATACAAATACTCTTCTACAAGTAAAAGTCCTGCATTCAGAAATGTGCTCAAGTAAAAAAATACACAAGTATCGTCAGCAAAATGTACTTAAAGGACCAATATGTAATATATTTACTGTAATAAATCATAAAATGACCATGATATGTCTTTAAAGATTAAGGAAATGCTACAGCCAGTATGTCTTAGTACTTGAGTAAATGTATTTAGTTACTTCGCACCTTTGCGCAGCTCATCAGACTATCTTGAATGCATGTTCCCCTGTTGGTTTTTTTTAATGCAACTTTCAATTTCCAGGTTATATTTGTCCTCTGTTCTCTCATCACTCAGCTTCTACTTAAGTAAAAATACCACAACACACATAAAAATACTCTTCTACCAGTAAAAGTCCTGCATTTAGAAATGTACAGAAAGGAAGTACATCATCAAAATGTACTTAAAGAAGTATCAAATGTGCTTCTGAATGATATATATTATACAGTATATCATATCATTGGAGGTTTGTGCATGAAGCTGTAAGCAGTATTTTGATGCTGTAGGTAATTAAGGAGGTGCTAAGTATGTAGTTTAATCTAACACATCATATTTTATAGGCTCATTTGTTTTGAAAATCTTAATTTGTAATAACTATAGTAAGTAAAAAGAACTATTTCCCTCTGAGATGTGGTATGAAATGGAAATACTCCAGCAAAGTTTAAGTACGTCAAAATTAACTTGGGTACTTTCCACCACTGCTGCTGATTAATAACAATGTCACAGCTCAAAGGCAGATGATGGGAATAAGAGGCACATGTGGTCTGCAGGCTCTGTGACATCCATCCTAACAAACAGGTGGACTGGATGCACTCCTATAACTCCACCTGTATCGCAGGAGGTGACGGAGGAAGCTCAGCTGCAGTTCAGCGTGCAGCTATAACTCCATCAACCATCATGCGTGTTCAGAGAAAGCGTCTCTGTGCCAAGGCAGCAACAAGGTCTCCATGTGGCAAGAAGTCCCCTGGATTCCTCTCGAATGAGTCCGAGGGTTGTGGAGCCGTGAGTCACAGGAAGCATCGGGTTAACTTCATGAGCGTCTCGTGATTGTACACACACACTCACTGAGGTGTGTGTGTGAAATTAAAGTACTCATTATAAAGAAGAATCACCTCCTTCTTAGAGCGGGGTTGTAGGTCCAGGTGGTGGAAATCTACAGAGGTAGTCGATGTACAACAGTGCATCACTGCTTTTGGCGTATACTCTGTGTTGTGCATGTTTTCATCCAGTCATTGCAGCCATCAGATGAATGTTTCTAACAGCTATCATTCTGGACCATCTATGGATCATCTAGATCTACATCCAGAGACCAGAGTTGGTAAAATTGCATTTTTTTTATGCACCCTGAAGATAACTATCGGTCTTCTCTCTTTTGTGCCTCTAAGGTCTGTTCTTATCGTGCTATATGTTGTAAATGAGTCATGTGTTAACTACTCCACGCTGCCAGTATTTCTCATAAAGGGGATGATGCACCTCAGGAGAGTTTTTTGGTTAAACAAAGGTCAAATTGATAAAATGTTATCGAAGAAATATTACATTTTCCTCAGAAAGAACTGTACTTTATGTCCCCCGTCTCTTCTATTTAAAGGGCATCATAAAGAGGTATGATTACAGCAAGAAAATACATTTCATTTGGGCACCTGATTATTGTTTTAAATGTTCTCTTTAGATATCCAGAGCATTAATATAGCATCAAACAACTATTTTCTATGTAAAGATATAGAGGAATAATGTCTACCTGAGCAGAGAATGAAGTCTCTCTCTGTGTGTGTGTGTGTGTGTATCAGAGCTTCTCCATGCTTTTTTACATGTGTGCGTGCTTTTAGTTCATGTGGGGGCCTTTCTCAAACCGCCCCCTACACCCTCTCCCTACATATTTGCACTTCGTTTGCACGTTCGTGTGGTGGGTCCGCCATATTAAGTGCCGTCCCAAAACCAATTAGCGGGGAGTGGAAGTGGGTTATATAACCCTCCAACAGCGAGCCTGCATCGATACCGACTTACTGGCTACTCGCGTGATCTTGTGACATCGCAAGAATCATGCTGCCGTGCAAGGTTATCTGTTTCTCCCCCAGGTAAAAATATATATATCTATATATATTTATATATATATTTATATATATCTATATCTAGATATAGATATATATATATCTTAATGCTAACTAAGTGGCTTTGTTGCCTTCTGCTGGTACTGCACCTTCATACACGGTTATAATATTCATGCCTCGGCGAGGCAAAACGTGACACTGACACGTTCTTCTCTGGTGGACAGGCGGGTCTTTTGCACGCTTTGGCGTGATATCTGGTTGCTATGAAAGCGACGAGAGTGAACCAAAAGAGTAAAGCTGTGAGCCAGACAGATAAACAATGATCTGAAACTCACTATAAAGCTCCGTAAAGCCGAGCGGAGCTGCAGATTCAGCTGATAATTCTTGTTCTTCACATAAGAGTGATCCTTTTCACGTTGTTTTCACAGTGACATTGTTATTATAAATATAGCTTATTGATCGTAGCCTCTTTAAGCAGGTTTCAAGAGCCTGCTAATTGATTTTTATACAGTAAAGAGATTAATGGAAACAAATGGCTGCCTGGAAAAAAAAAACTGAAGCTGCACAGCACTTAAAAAGTGGTGAGAGAAAAATGTAGAAGTTGAAAGCACACTGCGGCTCATTAACAGTGAAAGACGACTGCTCTGCTAATCACTTTTAGAGAGCGAGAGAGAGAGAGCAATGCTGAAAGGATAATGAAAGGATTCCAGTAGAAACATGAATCCGTCTCCTCTACTTTCAGCATTGTCTGACTGCCTGAAGCCCACAGGCATAAAGACAGTGTGTGATGGCTTTGACATCTTTGCTTTTAACCCAATCATGTCCTCTTTACTTCCACAAGCTCATCAACAACAACCACAAAGACATATCTCCTACATGAAACTGTTCATTTCTTTCACAGGAAATGAAGCGGACGTGTCACTGTTGGCATGTGGCAGACATGACATTAGCATTGTCTCTTATATGTCCCTTATGTCCCTTTTATAAGCTGCTGTTTATAACTGTTACAACATGAGGTTGAATCAGTGGGTGGTGCCACTGAATCATACTTTAAAAACATACAGGGGGAAATTATTTAGCTGCTCATTCTGTTGCGGTCGTGGTCGCTTGTGGTTTTTCTCAGTCAGACGGCTTCTGTTAATACCACATATTAATTATACTATCTTTATATGAATATAATTAGCATGCGATGATTTCGCTTTCACGGAACTGAAATGGCAACTATCGAATAATAATTTAGCAATTAAATGTTTGACAAGATTATTTTGATGCATGACATGAAAAAGCTGATTAGTTTTCACAGCAATTGGACTCGGCGTCGTTTGCTGCCCCCTAAACACTCTCCATAAATAAATGAACACTTGTTTCTATGAATATAGAAATTCTTCTCTCAGCCAATCTGACCATGTAAAAAAAGGGATTAGCAGGATATGTGCTGCTCTGCGGTGCCCATCCTCAAAGACAGTATTTTACAGTATTTGCTTGTTCTTTGCACGATCACAAAAACATCTTTGCTGTAACTTTTTTTATTTTAAACACTGTCTTTGTGTTTTATTATCAGATGTATTGTATCAGAAGGAATTTCCGGTAGCACTTTCTATGCCGCCCACGTCTATAATGCATTATTAACATATAGGTCTGCCCCCTCTTAGTAGATTAGTCAACTAATCGGCAGTGGTGGAGGAAGTTTCAGATTCTTTACTTATGTAAAATGACTAATACCACAATGCGAAAAATACTCTGTCAAGTAAAAATACTGCATTGAAAATGTTACTTAAGTATGTAAGTATAATCAGAAAAATGTACATAAAGTATTAAAAGTAAAAGCACTCATTGCAGAAAAATGTCCCCTGTTACTGTTATACTATTATATGTTGTATCATTAGATTATTATTACTCATGCAATCCTGTAAAAGCAGGATTTTACTGTTGTACAAATTATTAAAATAAAATAAATTAAGATCATAATTAAAAAGAAAAGCAGCTAAAAAAAACTAATATTTGTGAACTATGAATCTTGAAAAATGAAAACTACAGCTAATTGATTAATTGACTAATTATTTCAGCTTTACCTGTATAAACTGTTCGGTAGTTTAATTAGAAAAAAACCCCATCATATTTTATAAGCTTTTTATAATGAAAATAAAATCTCTGTTATAATGCATTATAATGTTATTATAAGTTACTCTAAGTAGTCATTGTTTGCTTTAAGTAAAGTAAAGCTTTTTACAATGTTTTGTGTCTTTCTTGTGTTAATTAAATGTTTTTTTTCACTTTATTTAAAGGAAACAATGACCACTTAGAGTATAAATATATTATAATGCATTATAACAGCGATTATAATGCATTATAAAAATATAATTATAATACACTATGATCTTTGCAGATAAAAGTCAGTGAGCGACCAGCAACCATTAAGTATTACGATACTTGACCTTTATAAGTCATTATAAAATGCTTTATGAAGCATTATAAATATTTATGAATGCTTATAACTGTAATTATACAGTGCTATAAGCAGATTATAAATATGTTTGTAATGCATTATAGACATGGGCGTCATAGAAAGTGCATTAATTGTTGATCTTTGTTGATGGTGAGATGTTGAAGCAGGGACCTCCTCCTCCTCCTCTGATCACTGATGGTTGTAATAAAGCTCTCAGGTTGGGGAGGGGAGCCACATGGTGGCAGTGTCCACAAATACTGTCAGCTCGTCTTCGGTGTCCACATGAAAACAACCCTAATAGTCCTCCAACTAGTAAGTCTCTGTGAGCTGTGATGTTAGTATCATATAGGCAGAGTTTGAATGAAGGCTTCTGCAAAATGCACCCAACGGCAACCCGAGTTGCACTCTGGGAAAGCGTCCAAAAATCTTTGAATTCTTTCCTGCGTTTGAGTCACCGTGACTCTCGACAACGACAATCATCAATCAGCAGAGATCAGTCAATCCAACAGCAGTGTGATGGTTCACGTTGCTAATTTGAAACAGTGGTTAAATGAACCCACAGCGGCGCCGTTTAGTCATTTTGTCTCACATTTTGGTGCCATGAATAGCCTACATGCTATGTCATATAAATAAACTAGGGGAAAGGTCAACGCTCTGAATATGAATGATACAAATGATGACAGATACGAATATATGTGTGTACTGTATATAGAGCGTAATCAGGCAGAAACCTACGTCGGGTCATGTGGACATTTTTTTTCCCCATTTGTCAGACATATTTTCAGATTTTTCTTTTGGGAAACTGTTAGGATATTTTTTTTTTTTTTTACATTTTTAAGACTCTCTTGAGACATTTTCCGGACTTTTTTTTCAGATTTTTTTGGGTACATTTTTCAGAATTTTTTTCAGACATTTTTTCAGATAATGTTTGGACATTTCTTCTGTCTTTTTTTCGGAAATTGTTCTGAAATTTTTGGACATTTTTCAGACTTTTTTCAGACATATTCCAGACTTTTTTTTGGACTTTTTCTGACTTTTTCTGACATTTTTTGGAATTTTTTTCAGACATTTTGCAGACTTTTTTCAGACATTTTTCTGACATTGTTCAGACATTTGTTTTTCTGACCCGCCCGTTAAAATACCCCTAATTGTGGTAAAAATAAATAAATGAATAAAACAAAATATATATATTTTAAACTGGCAGCAGGCAAAATCAGGTGGATTTGATGTTTGTTTAAGTCATAAAGCAACCGTCTTCCTGCCAGGTGCTCTGCTTACCTGGGCAGCGAGGGAAACTCCACCGCTCCAACGGTTGTGAATGCAAGAGCTCTTTTTATAGACATAAAAAAATAATCTCATCACATCATTTCACCTGTCCAAGACTCAGAAAGTTTAGCTGTGGTTGGGACACATGCTTCCATTTTCTACTTGTGCTGTCGGGCATTGTTTGAGGGTGACTCACAGCTGACCTGGCCTCATCCTCCAAGAGGGGAAAAATGAACACAAAGATTGGACAGAATTGATCATTGTCTCTTTCTACGTGCGTGCATGTGTATAACGAGCAGATACAGGAAGGCCAGCTGAATTTGGAGTTGTGTTGCTTCCTTTTACAAACATACCACAATATTTGGTCATCTGAAGTGCCTCCAACAGTCATCAGATTATCTGGCTTTGCCGGACAGTACGGTGCTTTCCACCTACTAATGCAGTATAAGTCACTGGCCCTTGACTAACCAGCAACACTACACCGCTGCCTCTGTGCTGACCGCAGGCTCCATATGACAGATGTTGTTTAGAGGTTGACCAGCCGGCTCCCAGCTTCGACCTGCTGTCGTCCCGGTGCAGAGTGACGCAGGTATTGCACAACATTTTCCTTGGTTATGACGGTGTCACATCACCGGCTCCTCTTAGTGCTCGCTGTTTCCCAGTTCCCCTGACGCGTGATGCACACGCCAACGATCGCACTGTTATGTGTAAACACCGCAAACAACTCGACATGCACACACACACACACAGACGCACCTTCGCCGCCTCAGGTCCTGCCGTATCCACGGAGGCACCTGCCACACGTGACGTCATATATGAGTCAGGTGAATGCATGCATGCATGCGTGTGGGTGTGTGTACAGGCTCCTGCTGGCTGTGGGATGTTTGCATAATCAGCACAGCAGCACACCTTGGTCACAAGGTAAACTTTCCACTGTGCTCAGAGAAAAAGACCTCCGCTTCACACTTGAGTAGTCAGAGAATGGCCTACTTTTACAGGTGGGAGGTAAAAGGTAGCAGAGAGAGGTGTCAGTGTCCTATTGTATCTGCTGTCTGCATACACACTGAGGGGACTCTTTACAGGTAGTTTATAGTATAATAACTGTTTCAGCCTGTATTATAAGGCAGACAAACCTCCTGCATGTACTTTTATGTTTTGTAATTCTGTTTTTACTTCAATAGATTTTTCTTTAAAGGAACAGTTTGCCACTTTGCTTCATTTGCTCTTTTGTTGAGTGTTGGATGAGATGATGACACCACTCTCATGTCTCTATAGTAAATCAGCACGGTCGCATGAAAAGGCATGCAAGGCAAAAACGTGCAATAAGAATGCCGTTCTTGCTTTTGGCGTGTCATTTGTACACCATATAGTCAGTACTGACTGCAATGTAATATGCTACGCTCAGAGCTAGTGACGTAGACGGGTCCAACAAACACAGGACTTTCAACCCAGAGACCGGTGATCGAGACCAGTGTTTTGTGCATGTTTGTGACGTGTTTTCCGTACTTATGTTACATTATTTTACCTGGTTTGCATACTTTAAGCACAATTACATTTTTCCTAAACCTAAATGAGTGTTTTTGTTGCCCCCTGCCAGTACTGCACCTTCATACACGTGTTTAATATTCGCACCTCAGCGAGGCGAAACGTGACACTGACAGGCTATCCTCTGGTGGTGGACAGGCAGGTCTATTACACGCTTTAGTGTGATATCAGGTTGGATATATTCCATTTAAATCTGTTTGGAAACTCTTTTCCATTGAAAGTCAAAGTCACTGAAAAGGTTATAACCGCTTTGCAGAACATCATTGAATTGCAGAGGTATGGTAGTGTCACATTGGTGCATGTTGACCTCTTCTTGAGTAATATTTAAAAGTTCTCTATACGATATTCAGATCATTAATATAGCAGCAACTCTTGTCTACGTAAAGATATAGAGGAGAGGATTTTCTTTTTCACCTACCAATTCTGTTTCAAGGGCCCACACATGAGAGCTCCTGTTGCACCCCATGGCATAAAGCATTTCTGTAGTCTGCAGATAGTTTTGGTTTTATTCAAGTAAGTTTTGAGAAATTCATCTCTGAGACTTTTGCTGATGCCCCAACACAATGGAGGTGAATGCAATTTTGCCAGTAGTGCTAAAAGCATTGAAAAGGGATATTTAAAAGATTTATGTCCTTCAAAAACTAATATGATGATTCCACACGTCTCACTGTGACGGGGTTCATACTTTTTACAGAATAGTACATTCAAAAACTTTCCACAGTCTGTTTTATGGATTAGGTAAAAAAGAAATGAATAAATTACAGAGCCGGGGAGGGGGTAATATTAACAGAGAAAAAACTTTTCCGAGATTGCACTCTGAGTTTTTTTCTTGTAGATTTAGGACTTTATAATCCTGCAAATTTGTGTTTTTTTCTCATAAATTTGCCACTTTAATATCAGAGAATATAATTTTTTTCTCGTTAATTTACAATTTTATAATCCCACAAATTTCAGATTTTTTTTCTTATAAATTTGCCACTTAAATCTCAGAGAATATAATTTTTTTCTCATACATTTACTACTTTACAATCCTGCAAATATGTGAGTTTCTTCTCGTAAATTTGCCACTTTAATCTCAGAGAATATCCAAGTTTTTTCTTGCAATATTACTCTCCTCCCCAGCTCCGTAATTAGTATATTTTTTACCTACAATGGCCCTAATACGCCGTCGTACATTACAGAGTAAAGTGGACATAGTTTCTGTAAAGGAGCTGTTGAATTCTCTAAAAATGTGATTTTTCAGTGCTATGAGGACCACAAATATAATTCTTTTCACCTTCTATGCTGTGCTAGAAAGCTCACATGCAGATGTCTCAAAAACTGGATAAATAATCCAATCTGCATGGCTTGACATCACCACAGCTTAAGTCAAATGTGCAATATAATGTAATAAATTATTGAATTGTTTTATAATTTGATCAATCTGTTGCTGATAATCCTCCATACTTTACCGTGCTTTCAGTTAATTGTTTTATTAAGAGTTGAACTGTAGTTCACCTGCCCAGGAGACGCTAATGGTGGACCTGTTGTTAGCTCGAGCCGTGCAACAGAGACCCATCTGTTCAGCTCCAATGAATGATCATAAGGCCAGACTGAAGCATCTAAATATAGACGGGACAAATTAAATTCAAATGACTCAGATGCTTGATGACTGAGACGAGTGACTTATCCCTCCTCGGTGCCCTGCTGCAGTCGGTCAATGTTCTGCCTCTCAGCAAACATACATGCACGCCGAACCGGGAGTCACTTATTCCACTCGAACCTTAAACTGTCAGAGGAAGGAGGTTGGGTGGTGGTGGTGGTGGAGGTGGGAGTGAAAGGAAGATGGGTGGAGGGAGGGAGGCTAAATCAGTTGGCGGTGGAGAGGAAGCTCTGTCATATCCAGGAGGAAGTGTGAGTCAGTGCTCGTACATTCTTGGAGGCTGATTCAGCGCTGCACAGGAAGTGGGAAACGCTTACTGCTGAGCTTTAACACCGAGAGGGAAAGAACCTAGTCTGGAGCGGTGTAACCGTGAAAAGAGTCCCCCCGGCAGAGACAGCAAACACACGCTGTCACAGGTGTAATCTCGTGCACGATGTCGACTCTTAGAGGTACTTACGAGCTTGAAGAAGCTGTGCTAACCCCAGAAAGAGGTGGCCGCCACTCAAAAACAGAGAAAACAGAAAGGAGAAGAAAGCTACCGGCAGAGAGGCAAAGAGCTGTCAGAGAGGAGGAGGGCAAAGGGTAGTGCTCTGGTAGCGCTCTTCCTCTATTTCTTTGGTCCCCAGAAATTTCCCCTTCCTTCTCCCTCTCCCGTCACTTCTCAGATTTCACAGTTCCAGCTATGGCAACTTAACCCATTCCTTTCCAGCACAAAAAAAGCCTTCAGCTACATCTGGGAGCAGTAAGGAAGGAGGAAGTGATTACACAGAGGTCTGAACCGAAAATAAGTCACTTAAACGGTATATTGTCATTATTCAACGTGTTCTCATGCAACCGTTCGTATATCTTACAGAAACGTTATTCCACCTTTTTCGTTCGTTTTCCTACGAATGTCCAGCAACACGTGTCAATCTCCGCTCGCTACGTGCATACTGTCTTTTCAAAATAAACTTCCGTCTTCACAGGAAACATTGTCCTTAGGTTTAGGCAACAAAACCACTTAGGTTTAGGAAAAGATCGACTTGGTTAGGATTAGGCAACAAAACTAGGTAGGTTTAGGAAAAGATTGACTTGGTTGGGATTAGGCAACAAAACTACTTAGTCAGGTTTAGGCAACAAAACTACTTAATTAGGTTTAGGCAACAAAATTACTTCGTTAGGTTTAGGAAAAGATTAACTCGGTTAGGATTAGGCAACAAAACTACTTAGGTTTAGGAAAAGATCGACTTGGTTAGGATTAGGCAACAAAACTACTTAGTTAGGTTTAGGAAAAGATCATGGGTTGTCTTAAAATAACTCAGGAAGTGGCGTTACTTAAGAATGTAACATACGTGAAAAATAAGACAACGTTGACTTCTGCTTTCACAAGGGACACTAACGCCGGTCTCCTGGGCGAAAGTCCGGTGTTTTTTGACCCACCACTCCACCCCGTCCTCCTCCCTACGCGGCGTTTGCTGCTCTTTATACTTCCTGGTTCACGATTACGTGAATTAGACACAATTTTGTGGGACACACACAGATTACAGTGCATTACTTTTCGTAGGTATAGCTTACGAACGGTGTACGAGACCAGCCTGTATTGTTACATCTGTCTACGTTTGTCCCAATCAGGTTTTAATTTTGGTTCCATTGGGGGAGGTTTTCCAGGTTGTGACCTACATTTTAGCTCGGTTTGGTGACATCATGGTGGCCCGTGTGGGTGGTGGTGGTGGTGGTGGTGGTGGTGGGTGTTTAGAGGATGTTCTCCCTCCCCATTTCTACACCCACGGACAGTGTGTCCCACCCAGACTCTCTCATGGTCACTGCCTCTGTCCTCGTGATAAAACACCAGCTTATCACCAGTTTCCATTCAGCTTCTTTGCGCTTATGTAACGTCAACCCGGGGAGGAAGTGCTGTCCGCTGTGAATGAAGAATGTGTGTGTCGGTGTGTGTGTGTGTGTGTGTGTGTGTGTGTGTGTGTGTGTGTGTGTGTGTGTGTGTGTGTGTGTGTGTGTGTGTGTGTGTGTGTGTGTGTGTGTGTGTGTCTGTGTGTGTTGGAGGACGGAGGAAGACGAGAGAGAGGAGTGAGACAACGCGTGGAGTGGAACAGGTTTCCACATGAGAGTAAACCCACCAAACATGTACGACAGTGGAAAAAGTGTGCTCAGCTGATTAATGCATGGGCACACACACACACACACACACACACACACACACACACACACACACACACACACACACACACACACACACACACGCACACACACACGCACACTCGCAGATCAACCCGTTCCCAAAGTCTCTCACACTTCTTACACACACATCACTCTCACACTGTGTCTCTGTCTCACACAAAACCATGTTGTATTGTACGGGTTGTTGCTAGGAGACAAACTAATTCCAAACCTCTTGAAACAGAGGGACTTACTCCTCATTTCTAAGCCAGTGCGTCGGGAGAGAAAAAGGGAGAGTGAAGGAGAGGAGGGACGTGGGGTGAGGAAGGAAGGGGCGCTCTGAGAGACAAGAGACCAACTCTCCCACGCAGAAAAAAAAGCTTTCACTCTCAGCAGGAACAAGTCCACAGACTCATCAAGTCTCCTGGTTCGACGTCAACTCCGTTCCTGAAAAAAAAAAAAGCACGAGATACACATCAAACAGCAAAATGGCTGTTCAGCACTCCTCTTCCTCTTCCTCTTCCTCACGCATGTTATTTCAAACTGAGGAATATGAGAGTGACAGCTGTGGCCAAAAAGACTTTTAGGATTCATATGGAGAAATTTAATTGTGATCTATTATATTTTTGGAAGCGATGCCTTATAGGATCATTGTGTGCTCTCCAACTCAAACCTAAAGGATTGCATTAAATCTGAATATCCTGTTGTATAGCTGAAGGGCTTTTATAGGATTAGAGGAGAAGAAGCTGTAATTTAAAATAAAGTGTCAAAGGCATGAAACGACTTCTTTATCCAGAGACAAAACCGTACAACAATTCTTTAAATATTCTAATAAATAGTAATGACAACCTTTATTTAATCAGGTAAATCCAATTGAAGATCTCAAGGTAAACCTGAGAACATGAAGTATATTTAAACTTAACTACATAATATATGAAAGTGTGTTCATACTGAGAAGTATGGCACAATAAGTACCCGGATGTTGTACTTAAAACGGTCAAAACGTTGAGTGTAGAACTCTGGACACTCAACTGTCGCCATCTTCGCTACGTAGCGGAAGAGGAGGGGCCGGCAACCTACTTCAAACTTGTGAAAATGCCGGTCGAGGAAGCTGCAGCAGTTGCGATTGAAACGGTGACCACTGAACTATACAAATTTAAGTTATACACATGTTTTTTTTCACTAAGTACCACTATACTGTAGTCCGATAGAAGCCATTATTGAGTTAATTTATCCGTCTGAATTGGATTACTGCCGATACGGTGTGATGTCCGTGGCTGACTATCACCAGCTGATCTACCGAGCTTCCGGTGAGTGCGTAGCAGCCATGTGGGATTTGAGACAACACTACCCTGTCGAAATGTATGCACTTCACAAGTATGTAGTGTGCACAGTATACTACATGGAAGTGTACTTGTGTAGTGTTACAGAAGTATCCATTGAGACACAGCATAGGAGTCTACAGTCATGGTAGCAGATATGCAAGGCTGTATTTCTAAATGCTTACATTAGTATGATAGCATGCTCACAATTTGATTAGCAGGCTAATGTTTGCTTAACGCTGATGAGAACATCATTAGTTTTGCAGGTATTAAGTCATAAACCAAAGTACTGAACAAATGAAAATGCTGACCTGATGATGGAGCTGGATGCAAAATCAGAGGATTATCAAAGTCAGTAGGATTCACCCTCTGAGGACCATGAATGTCTGCATGAATTTTCAAGAATGGATAAATGATTTATTTATAGAGCATAAAGTGCTTTACAATTCAGCAGCAACAATGAAAACACAAGTTCATAAACCATACACGAGGAGGAAGAGAGAAGATTTGTGTTTCTATTATCTAAAAACGAGAGCAAATCATAAAAGATTAAAGCCAGACAGCTGCTAGTTATAGGCTGTATTAAAAAGAGATGCCTTTGGAGTTGTCATTTAAAACTGTCCACTGAGTCAGCAAGTCTAATATTTAAAGGCAGACTGTTCCATATTTTTTGGGGCGTAGTGGCTAAAAGTAGCATCGCCAAAGGTTTCTGTGGTGACCTTGGGACCAGTTAAAAGAGCAGCTGTGGAGGATCTTCGGATGGAGGATCATAAAATGATAGACGGAGTCTGTGATATATAAAAGGGGGCGAAGCCATTTAGTGCCTTTTAAAAACTAAGAGAAAGACTTTACAATCAATTCTGAAAGATACAGGGAGCCAGTGTATGCTGCGTAAAACAGGAGTTTTATGATCTCTCATTTTGTTTTAGTCGGACCTCAATCTTATTTAGCTTTAGCAAGTTCTTCCTCATCCACGTTTTGATGGCTGACACTCAGTCAGTTATTTATTACAGATAATTTATTAGTTTATTGGACACAGACAATACATAGGCATTGTTACACTTAATTAAAGAGCAACCGATGCAACACATATAGGACTCCTAGCCATAGCTGATTTGCAGAACTTGTCGCTAGTTAGGCTTTTAAGAAAAAGAAAATAAATAAAAAATACAGAATAGCACATCATACATACAATACAATTACATACAATCAGTTTACATATGTATGTTCACAATCAATAACCAGGGATCACAGGTTTGGTTTAGTTTCAGCCAGTGTTTGGGGCAAGATTGTTCACACATTTAAAAATCAATTTAAGAAAAGAAAAACTTGATAAAACTATCGAAACTGAGCAGCTTCTACTTTTTCAGAATTATACATTATGGTGCCATTTCATTTGTTTTTCCAGTATCCATTATTTTCAGTGCTTGTTTATATAGTGATGCAGCAGGTTTGACCGTTGACTGTGAAGCTTTGGCTCCATACAGTAACACAAGAAGACAAGTGTGAAAATATCCCAGCATGCATAAACAGTTGAGCCGCCTTAAGGGTAATGTATTGTCATATCATTCTAAAACAGTTCAGATATAGATATCAGGGCACTGCAAAGTTGGCCCCTGAGGGCTGTGGCAGAATAGACGCTTAATATTCCCCTTAATATTGCAGAAAACTGATTTTATGACTCTTTTATGACTCTTTATGGTTTACAAGGTGTGCTCATACCATTGTTTGAAGAGTGCCTTGTGCGTCGGTATCTAACGCTGACGGCCGTGACAAAGCGTCGGTATTTGACGCCCTGGGAATGAGAACGGGCTGAAGCAGCACTTCATGAGGTTAAAATAGCTGAAGACATAAGTAATG
>CAKAOI010013630.1:0-10502 GCA_916701655.1 Sebastiscus albofasciatus
TGAGGAACGTGAGGAACGAGAGGAATTCCCAAAATGTTAACTGTTCCTTTAAGCCCAGAACCGTTAACATCGTGTTGTTCTAATGCTACGGAACCTGTAGTCCTGTTCCTTCTTTAAATACCTGCTCTATGGGAGTTTATCTTCTGGTATGAACCATCTTCTATATTCTGTAGATGTCCCAGACTCCTCAGTTCAGAGGCCTGAGGTGCCTTCATCAGTGGCTATTCAAGGTAAGACTGAAGAACCAGATCATGGAACCATTAGAACGTGTAGAACCTTACATACGGTTCCTTTAAACACAGTGAAGAAATAGAATTAACAATTGTTCCCCAAATTTCTCATCATAATGAAATAATATATATATAGATATAGATATATATATAGATCTATATATATATAGATCTATATATATATATATAGATAGATAGATAGATAGATAGATAGATAGATAGATAGATAGATAGATAGATATCATAATGAAAACAACGTGTGTTTTGTCTTTTAAAGAATCTGCTGAGTTCTTTCATTATGAAGAAGAACATCGAGGTATTTATGTCTGCTAACATCTGTAATCTGTAATCTAATCTAATCTAATCTAATTATAATTAATCTAATCTAATCTAATGATATCTAATCTAATCTAATCTAATTATAATTAATCTAATCTAATCCAATGATATCTAAACTAATCTAATCTAATGATATCTAAACTAATCTAATCTAATGATATCTAATCTAATCTAATCTAATGATATCTAATCTAATCTAATCTAATGATATCTAAACTAATCTAATCTAATGATATCTAATCTAATCTAATGATATCTAATCTAATCTAATGATATCTAATCTAATCTAATCTAATGATATCTAATTTAATCTAATCTAATGATATCTAATCTAATCTAATGATATCTAATCTAATCTAATGATATCTAATCTAATCTAATCTAATGATATCTAATCTAATCTAATCTAATGATATCTAATCTAATGATATCTAATCTAATGATATCTAATCTAATCTAATCTAATGATATCTAATCTAATCTAATCTAATGATATCTAATCTAATCTAATCTAATCCAATGATATCTAATCTAATCTAATCTAATCTAATGATATCTAATCTAATCTAATCCAATGATATCTAATCTCATCTAATCTAATCTAATGATATCTAATCTCATCTAATCCAATGATATCTAATCTAATCTAATCTAATCTAATCTGCGGATGTATTTAAAGTCTCTGTTCTTAATGACGTAATCAAACCGAGGTGTTTCTGTTTTGTGAAGAATCAGCTGAATACTCGTATCAGTATGAAGAAGAGGTGGAGGTGGAGCAGAGAGGTAGAACTCTTCTTCTTTATCACTCCATCATCCATCAATCCATCATCTGAGCAGATCTGGGACAAACTATCAGGGACACACCGATCAATAATCAATATTCAAAACATTTCAACTTTATATCTGATATGTACTCTTTATTTTGCTCATCAGATTAAAAGAGTTCAGTAAATGAGGATAAATAATAATAATTAGGATAACGAGGAAATAATAATAAAGAGGATTGAGAACATTGTGATGATTTACTTTCTGAAGATGTGCTCTTAATGTGAATCTTCATCTAAACTCCACTTCTAACAGGAACTATAAAACATTTATAATGACAGTTAATGTCTGTGAGAAATCAGCGCTCTATCCTAAATAATAATAATAGTAATAATAATAGTAATAGTAATAATAATAGTAATAGTAATAATAATAGTAATAGTAATAATAATAATAATAGTAATAATAGTAATAGTAATAATAATAGTAATAGTAATAATAATAGTAATAGTAATAATAATAATAATAGTAACAGTAATAATAATAATAGTAACAGTAATAATAATAATAGTAATAGTTATAAACAGTTTAAAGTGTCTCAGGATGTGAATGTACCCAGATCTCCTCCGTTCATCGTAACATCATCACCGTCGTCTGACTGATTTAATGTGATTTTGACATGTTGTTTGTTTGTGTTCGACCTTCGAGGATGAATTCTTCTTCTTCTTTTTTAACTCTTTTAACGTTCATCCCATCTTCCATCTTCCATCTTCCATCACTCACTAACTAGTTTAACTTCCTGCCGTTTCACCGTCAGAGTCTTTTGTCTCGTCGATCTGAGCTCAAGCTGAGAGCTCTGATCAGATCTGTTAGAGGTTTAGTTTCTCTTTAAAGATTCACTTCCTGATGTTTCTTTGTAGTTGTTTTGTGTCTCTTTGTAGTTGTTTTGTGTTTCTTTGTAGTTTTGTGTTTCTTTGTAGTTGTTTTGTGTTTCTTTGTAGTTTTGTGTTTCTTTGTAGTTGTTTTGTGTTTCTTTGTAGTTGTTTTGTGTTTCGTTTCTTTGTAGTTTTATGTCTCTTTGAAGTTGTTTTGTGTTTCTTTGTAGTCGTTTTGTGTTTCTTTGTAGTTTTGTGTTTCTTTGTAGTTGTTTTGTGTTTCTTTGAAGTTGTTTTGTGTTTCTTTGTAGTTTTGTGTTTCTTTGTAGTTTTGTGTTTCTTTGTAGTTGTTTTGTGTTTCTTTGTAGTTGTTTTGTGTTTCTTTGTAGTTGTTTTGTGTTTCTTTGTAGTTTTGTGTTTCTTTGTAGTTGTTTTGTGTTTCTTTGTAGTTTTGTGTTTCTTTGTAGTTGTTTTGTGTTTCTTTGTAGTTTTGTGTTTCTTTGTAGTTGTTTTGTGTTTCTTTGAAGTTGTTTTGTGTTTCGTTGTAGTTTTGTGTTTCTTTGTAGTCGTTTTATGTCTCTTCGAAGTTGTTTTGTGTCATTTGTAGTAATCTTGTGTGTCTTTGTGGCTGTTTGTGCCGTTTTGTATTTATTTTGTGTTTCTTTGTAGTCGTTTTGTCTCTTTGTTGTTGTTTAATGGAATTTCCAACAAGAGAGGTTAACAGTTAAATCATAAATCATAAATCAGGAAGTGCATTTTCTAAATCACATTCAGCCGGTTTGTTTTAGTCCCACCTCATTAATGAGTGAAGTTACGAGACGTCTCTGAGACGACGAGACGGAGTCTTTGTTGAATGGTGAAACGACGTTGTGTTTGTTGAGTTTCGGAGGACAAACTGTCTCACGTCTGTTGTCTTCTGTCACTTCTTCTGTGGTCGTCTCACCTTCAGTGGAGTTTGAGAGCTGGACAGAAGAGACGATAACTCAGCAGGTGTCCTCAGCTAAAGGTATCAGATCACTGGAGGACGTCTGTTATCTGTCTGTCAATACCTGTTAATACCTGTAGGAGTGTCTGAGCCGCTCTGAACCACGGCTCTGTCTCTTAATGTCTCATATTTACGTCTTTTACCTCCTAATGGTTCTTCTTCTGTCTTCATAACGTCCTCTCCTGGTTCCTAAACACCAGTCTGAAGTTAATCTGCTAACCTCTTTTAACTTTGCATTTCTGAGTGGAGATGATCAGTCAGTATTCTGCTCTCTGATTCTTCTCATATTAAACCACGTTATCTAAGGCTTCTGTCCGTAACACAACAGGAGGTTTAATGACAGATGATAAAGGCTGGTATAATGTGATGGTGACTCTGGGTGTGTTTCTGTGTCCACTAGCTGCCAGATTTGCCATCGAGGAGCAAGTGGAGACCAAGAAAGTTGAGATGAGAGAGGAAATGCCAATAAAAGGTACCAAACACCTGAACGGCTTCCTGCTGCAGCTCAGCGCCGCGCAAACCTTACCCGTCTGTCCTTCGTCGTTCTGTGTCTCTTTGTAGTCGTTTTGTCTCTTTGTAGTAATTTTGTGTCTCTTTGAAGTAATTTTGTGTCACTTTGAATTTGTTTTGTCTCTTTGTAGTCGTTTTGTCTCTTTGTAGTCGTTTTATGTCTCTTTGTAGTCGTTTTGTCTCTTTCTAGTCGTTTTGTCTCTTTGTAGTCGTTTTATGTCTCTTTGTAGTCGTTTTGTCTCTTTCTAGTCGTTTTGTCTCTTTGTAGTCGTTTTATGTCTCTTTGTAGTCGTTTTATGTCTCTTTGTAGTCGTTTTGTCTCTTTGTAGTCGTTTTGTCTTTTTGTAGTCGTTTTGTCTCTTTGTAGTCGTTTTATGTCTCTTTGTAGTCGTTTTGTCTCTTTGTAGTCGTTTTATGTCTCTTTGTAGTCGTTTTGTCTCTTTCTAGTCGTTTTGTCTCTTTGTAGTCGTTTTATGTCTCTTTGTAGTCGTTTTGTCTCTTTGTAGTCGTTTTATGTCTCTTTGTAGTCGTTTTGTCTCTTTGTAGTCGTTTTGTCTCTTTGTAGTCAGCTCAGCGCCTTGTCCTGCACAAAACGCAAAATTACCCGTCTGTCCTTCCACTCTCATTGTTGCTACAGATAGACTCATTATATATTATTATTATCTACTGTACTTGCTTTTTTCTGTCTTTATTATCTTCTGCTGCGCTTCTCCGCTTCGCCTGCGAATGCTCAGCATCTCTTCTAGTGTTTCTAACACCATCGGTGTCTCTTTAAGTTCCCAAAGCTGAGAAGAAGCCTGAGGAGAAGCCGGCGCCAGCTGTGAAGGAGCCGTCGCCTCCGAAAGGTACCAACATACCTCTGATGTTGGCATCAGAGAGGCATAATCATGAGTTCATCTGTGGATTTAGTTCAATATAATTGTGTCTGTATGAAATTTCACTAAATTTTACTGACGTTTTGAAGTATCAGAGGCCAGAAAGCCGGTGGAGGAAAAGGTTGCTGCGGTTTCAGTCCCAGAGAAGAAGAAAGTTCCTGCTCTAAAAGGTAGAGATGTCTGAATTCTAACATCTCCGTTCTTTGCTGATGACTCTGTCCTGATGTTTGACTATTCTGTTGCGATGTGGCTCAGATTCGTCTCGTTTTCTGTGACTTTCTGGTTGATCGTGTGTTTGAATGTATCTTAAAAGAACCGGAGGAGGTTAAGAAGCCCGCCGCCGTTCCCACGCCACCCGCCGAGAAGCCTGGCGTGCCAAAGAAAGGTACTTCACTTTGTTGTTTGACATCTTATCCTCAGTAGCAGCTCACTTGTCTTCCCCGCTACGTAGCTTCTCACCTCTTCAGTTGGTCTTAAGTGTTTTTCATGTAAACTTGTTCTTAGTTTCATTCTTCATCTCGCTCTTCAAAGCGTCTCTTGATTGGTCTTAGATGCTAGCATGCTAACGTTAGCTAATGTCTGTGTTACCTACCTGAAGATGAGCCCAAGCCTCAGGTACCGGCTGAGCCCAAAAAAGTGGCGCCTGCAGCTAAGCCTGAGCCCGAACCCAAACGGAAAGCAGAACCAGAACCGAAGCCTAAGCCCGCACCGGCTCCCAAAGCAGAACCAGAACCGAAGCCTAAGCCCGCACCGGCTCCCAAAGCAGAACCCGAAGCCAAACCTGCGGCGAAGGTGGAGCCTGAGGCTAAGCCGGTGCCGGTAAAGAAGCCGGTATCGCCACCATCCAAAGGTATTTCCTGCCTTGTTGTGTTTGTGTGTGTTGATGTTAGAGACTTTTAGGACGGTTGAGTTCTAACGGAGTGTTTCTGTCTCGAGTTTTAAGACGTCTGTTTTCTCAGCTTCACGTGTGGAAGCGAATCTTTGACCTTCTGTGTCCTGATTCTCTTTGATTATATCTAAACTAAATGTTGCTTTAAGTCCCCGAAGAGGCTGCGAAACCAGAGCCGGCAAAGATCAAGCCAGAACCGGCCGTAAAAAAGCCAGAACCAGAGGCTCGGAAAGCGAAACCAGAACCAGAAAAACCTAAACCAGAAGTCCGTAAACCTGAGGCTGTCGCCTCAAAGCCAGAACCTCCAGTTCCAAAACCTGAACCTGCAGTGGTCCCCAAATCCAAACCTGAACCAGAAGTGGTCCCCAAACCTAAACCTGAACCTGCAGTGGTCCCTAAACCTAAACCACAACCAGAAGTGGTCTCCAAACCCAAACCTGAACCTGCGGTGGTCCCTAAACCTAAACCTGAACCAGAAGTGGTCCCCAAACCCAAACCTGAACCAGAAGTGGTCTCCAAACCCAAACCTGAACCAGAAGTGGTCTCCAAACCCAAACCTGAACCAGCAGTGGTCCCCAAACCCAAACCAGAACTGGCTGTGATCCCCAAACCTGAACCGGCAGTGAAAAAAGCAGAACCTGAAGTTAGAGTGCCAAAGCCGGAACCTCCAAAGACCAAACCAGAACCGACGCCGGCACCAAAGGAACCTCCAAAGAAAGGTATAAAAACGCCTCTGGTTTGAGATGCGGCTCTGGAGTTTTCTTAATCTTCTTAACTCCACCATCCTACTTTAACTCATCCTGAGTGATTATTGATCCTTTTTGTTTGTGCAAGCAAACTCCTTCATCTTCACCGTAACCCGTCACACTAAAACCAGAACTCTTACCTCCATCTTAAACCCTCTTCTGCTTCTTCTGTGGTTTGGTTTTGTCTAATGTCTAACACAATGTTACTGCGGTGTTACTGCGGTGTTACTGCGGTGTTACTGCGATGGGGCTGCACGTCCAGTTTGTCGGTTTTAGTTCTTCTTGTCTTGCACTCGATAGAGTGTTTGAGTTGGTCCGTGTCTAACAAAATTCTTCAGCTTGGACTCATTGAAAAGCTTCTAATGTCTGTGAATGGTGCTCTTTAAAGTTCCCATGGAGGAAAAAATACCCGAGCCTCCGAAAGCTGCCAAGAAACCAGAAGTTGTTCCTCCCAAAGAAGAGCCGACAAAGAAAGAGAAAGGTACTTAAAACGTTCCTGATGGACCGTTCATCAGGAACAAGATCAGACTTTGTTTGAGTCTGCTGTGAACCAGCAGGGTTGTGTTACTCAAATTACCACGATAAGGTCAAATGATGTTATTTCCGTACTAGATATAATGTAAGTTAGGTCCCCAGAGCCCCTTTGGGTCTGGTTCCTCCAGGACCTTGACTAGCAGCACTTCATTCTGCTTAAGAAGGATCATTTGAGTAACTCCCTGCTGAGTTTAATGTGTCTTTAATTGTGCGGCAGCACGTTTCTTGGTTCTTTCTAGTCATGTCTTGTGCGTGTTGTTTGTGTCAAACCCTCTTAAAGCTTTGAAGCCCAAACCTAAACCGGTACCTGAAGAGGTGCCTGAACAAGTACCTCAGAAGGTGTTTGACCAGGTAGTGGTGACTGAACCTGAACCTGAGAAGAAAATACTTGAAGCAGCGCCCGAGAGACGGCCTCCAGGGAAACCCGAGGTGAAGGAAAGGACCCCTGAGAGGGTCCCGGAGAAGGTTCTGATCCCTGAAAGGGTCCCAGAGAAGACCCCTGAGAGGGTCCCGGAGAAGGTTCTGATCCCTGAAAGGGTCCCAGAGAAGACCCCTGAGAGGGTCCCGGAGAAGGTTCCGACCCCTGAGAGGGTCCCGGAGAAGGTTCCGACCCCTGAGAGGGTCCCAGAGAAGGTTGTGACTCCTGAGAGGAAAGTGGAGGAAATACCAAAGAGGGTTCCAGAAAAAGTACCAGAGGAAAAGGTTCCTCCTGAGAGGAAGCCTGTAAAGGTTCCTCAGAAGGTGGCTGAAGACCAGAGGACTCCTGAGAAGGAAGTAAAACCTGAACTGGCGCCTAAGAAACCAGCAGAGAGGATCTCTGTAGATAAACCAGCTGAGAAGGTGCCTGAAGCTAAACCTAAACGAGAGGTAGAAGAAACTCTTCCTAAAGGTACAGCCGAGGCACACCTCTCTTTCTTTCTTTGTGTCTTCTTGATGCATGTGAACCGTCGGTAACAGTCCAGTTACAGTTACACTCGCCGTAGGGCATCGAAACGCACGCTCAAAAACATTGAATGTTGATTTTAGTTTGGATTAAAGAAAAAAGGCCGACCATCATTTAAATGTATTCATTGTTGTCAGGACCTCAGACGGTCAGCTCTACGAACGCAAAAGTCTGACAGATTGACCGGGCCGAGTGTTGGCGTATCCTCATTGGCTTTTACTCTTTCAAAATGAAAAGGCAGGAACGGTCCGTTGTTCAAATGAGTCCGTCCAGCGCGACGCGTCAGCATCAGGAAACTTGGACCAAACCTGTTAAACTAGACGATCTAGTTCTAAAATGAAACCCGACTCAGCGGTGGCACCATCACCTATTTATCATTTAAAATGTTTTCAGTAGATTTTGGTGGATTGTTTAGACGGAATAACAGAAAGATTACGAGCAGGCGCTATGTTGTTTCCTGTTTGAAACGGCGAGCAGAGTACCAGGGACCAATCAGATGCATTCAACCAGAGGTTACGTCACCGCTTTAACGCCAGTTGAGTTTAGAAGCAAAGAGACAAAACTCTTTTTTTTGACAACAAGCGCTGCTGCCATTTTGGACTAAAAAATACGAAATACTTTAGTTTTACTTTTGTACGTCTCTTTGTAGGCGGATGTTTTACTGGCGTCTGGCCGTCTCTTTCAGTCCAAAATGGTGGAAGCATAGCTCTGCTGCTGGGCGAATCGCCTACCATCCGTCCCATCCTCGTGAACGCGATATCTCAGCTAACGCCTTGATTTGAATTTCTTCAAATTTGGCATAATTGTCCACTTTGACTCAAGGATGAACTGATCTTGCTCTGAACAATCAACAATTTAATGTTTTTGAGTGTGATGTTCGGAGTCTTCATACCGGCTGTAAACTGAACCCAAACTGAACTGTTGCCTCTTTCTTCTTCTTCAGGTTTCTTAACGTCTTACATCCCTCTTTGAGGTCTCACTTCTTGCTGTGTTTTTTGTGTTATTTAATGTTTGCTGGTTATTTCTAAATGTTTGTCTGTTAAATGTCTAAATTCTCTTCTTTTAAAATGATCTTCTGCGATCTCTACGCACCGTCTTGGATTAAAAACTGATTCATTCTTTAAAAGAAATAGAAACTAAGAAGATCGAGAAGATTCGTCCGTCGGAGGTTGAACATGAGATAAAAGTCTCTCCTCCAGAAAAAGGTACCAACCATCTGAGAACCCGATGGAGTACTTTAACCTCTGATTAATCTCTGTGTCGTCTCCTCCTAACACTAATGCCTGTCTTTGTGTTTTGTCATCACCTCTTGGCGCCGCCGCATGACGCCTCTTCTTCTTCTTCACCTCTTAAAAAACGTCCAGGAACGACGACGAGTCTCGTTAAGATCGAGCGAAGGAAAGGAGCTCAGAAGATACAGGAAGTCTATTACGTGACGGAGAAAGTGTCGCCCACGGAGGAGGTGTGGGAGCATGAAGAGGTGGTGGAAGAACAAGCCGAAGCATTGTACGAGGACGACGTGGCTCGCCTGGCCGAGACCATCGTGTCGTTGTCGGAGGTAGACGTCTTCGGTACAGCGGAGAAAGCGAGGGATAAAAAGTCTGAGCTGAGAGGCGAGATATCTGTTACTGACTCTTCAAAGAGGAAAGAAACCAGGTTGACTAAACACAGAGTCCCCAAAACACAAGAAACCATAGTTGTAGTCCAGGAATCTGGATCTGACGCAGATAGGGAGGTCACACCACTGCAGGAGAAACCTACCAGAGAAGAAGAGTCTTTCATCCGGACGATCGAGTCGCCGACGGAGGAAATTACAGATGAGAGGAAAGACAGCGTTTCAGTCAGGAAGGTTGTTTCTAAACAAAGAACTGGCATTACCATTAAAACAGAGAGCAAAGAGAGACAACAGGAAGTCAGGAAAACTAGTCCAGTCAAAGAGATCGAGTCAGTAAAACAAAAGATCCCATCAGCGACCGATAAAACAAAACCAATTATTATCAGCACAGAAGCTAGAAAGGTGGAAACTGAAATCACCTACGAGGAATCGATCGACCTCGACGTCGAGATTATATCAGATATTCCAGAAGAAAAATACAGTCGAGCTGAAGAGATTACAGAAATCACAATCCAGCAGAGAGAAGTCAGAGTTAAAGACAAACCAGAGAAAACCAGTAGGACGGACGAGACTGGAATTAAACCAGACTCTGAAACTAGCGCAACAGGAAAGGTGTCGGTAAAGAAACAAGAGAAGAAGATAGTTGATACAAAACAGGAGAGAGTTCCTGAAAAACCAAAACCTAAAGAAGAAGTAAAACCAGAACCTAAAGATGAGGTCAAACCTAAAGCTAAAGAAGAAGTAAAACCTAAAGCTAAAGAAGAAGTAAAACCAGAACCTAAAGATAAAGATGAGGTAAAACCTAAAGAGAAAGTAGAAGTAAAACCTAAACCTAAAGAAGAAGTAAAACCAGAACCTAAAGAAGACTTAAAACCTAAAGATAAAGATGAGGTAAAACCTAAACCCAAAGAAGAGGTAAAACCTAAACCTAAAGAAGAAGTAAAACCAGAACCTAAGGAAGAGGTAAAACCTAAACCTAAAGAAGAAGTAAAACCTAAAGATAAAGAAGAAGTAAAACCTAAAGATAAAGTAGAAGTAAAACCTAAACCTAAAGAAGAAGTAAAACCTAAAGAGAAAGTAGAAGTAAAACCTAAACCTAAAGAAGAGGTAAAACCAGAAGAGTCAGTAACAGATGTCGAGCTTCAGAAGCCAAAAGTGACCGAATACAAGAAAAAAGAGGAACCCAAAGACCTCCG
>CAKAOI010013653.1:3316-16099 GCA_916701655.1 Sebastiscus albofasciatus
ATGTGAATGTCATCAGCTGACAGGAAGTAAACATGGACCCAAGCTGTTGCCTAGCAACACAATTCTGTTGCAATTCTGTCAAAATGCACTAAAACGGAGCGTTTCAGACAGAGGGTAAATACAGGCATATTCAGGCCGACAGTATGAGGAAAATAAAGGGTTTTTGAACGTTGCAGCATGTAAACATGTTCTAGTAGAAACACAAAATACAATGCATCAGTTATTCAGAATATAAATGAAAGCAGCAGAACCTTTGATTGAAGAGTAACACCTAACCCTCATACACAATGATTGTATACTGTATACAGAGAATACACACTGTAAGACAACACAAGATCTACTTCTAGAGATAGACGGATGACTGTTGTAATGCCATTCATCATGTCTATATGTTTACAAATGTGTTGCCAGAAAATATGTTTATTTTATAAGGATTTTGATTGGCTGACACCAATGCCGATATTAGCTGAGTGTAGCGTCCAGATATATTAGATGTGAAATCACATGAGGACCATGTCGGACATTTACCTCCAGTTCTAAACATATTTAATAACATTTTATAACAAGGTTTTAAAACATTTTCTACCTTACGACTGTTCCTAATCAAACTTCCATTCCTTAAGGCTGAAATAGAATCAAATAAGTAAATTCTCTATCATGGATTTCACATTTTAACTGATTAATAATTGATATTTAATTTGTACAATATTAACTGTGCACCCAGTAATAAGTGTTCCTACCTCAGTGAAGCCGTGTTCAGTCCCTGTACTGTCTCCGGATCCTCTCACTTCCCTCTTATAAATCAGGCTGACATTGCAAAATCACCCGAATCCTCCCAGACATCGCTAACCGCCCTCACACCCTAACTGTGTCACAGTGCTGAGAAAATGACACCCATAACTGACACCAAATCAGCTGTTCCATGAATAACCCTCCCTCCTCTAAAATGTCAAGTCATCTTGAGCAACATGTTAAAGTTCATCAATTCATCAGTCGGGTCCAGGAGCACAAATCCTCCTCATCAACTGGTCTGGGCTGCTTTAGTTGACATTGTCACACTCACTCATCATCACTCATCTTCAACCTCTTATCCGGGGTCGGGTCGTGGGGGCATCAGCTCCAGCAGGGGATCCCAAACCTCCCTTTCCCGGGCTACATTAACCAGCTCTGACTGGGGGATCCCGAGGCGTTCCCAGGCCAGTGTAGAGATATAATCTCTCCACCTAGTCCTGGGTCTTCCCCGTGGTCTCCTCCCAGCTGGTTGTGCCTGGAACACCTCCCTAGGGAGGCGCCTAAGGGGGGGCATCTTTACTAGATGCCTGAACCACCTCAGCTGGTTCCTTTCAACGCAAAGGAGTAGCAGCTCTACTCCGAGTCCCTCACGGATGACTGAGCTTCTCACCCTATCTCTAAGGGAGATGCCAGCCACCCTCCTGAGGAAACACATTTTGGCCGCTTGTACCCGCGATAGTTGACATTGTGTTTATGAAGATCACTGAAGCACAATGCTGGCTGACATTATACATGACGCATACATGACATTATAGGGGCCTTCAGGTGGGTCAGGTGGGATTTATCACCTGATCCTGAGACACAGTCTTCAAGACGATCCTTGTCTCCAGGAGAAGTGCAGTATAATTCTAAGACTACACTCATGTTAAAGCAAATAAGCACAAAGTAAACGTGCACGGGCCAGGTAGCGATCCAGCACAGAACACCTGTACCGTGCACAGAGAGATGAGACTGACCTGACAAAGGTGTGGTCACATCACAAACATGCACATTGTTTTATGATAAGAAAACATCAGAGGCTAGTTTTTATCTAGTTACTTCAGTACTTAATGAAGAGAGCTCAACCAATTATGGATTTATGATTCATAAATGATATCAGATGATACTAGTTAACATAAACAGGTGTCTCTAAATGATCTCAATATACAATATACTGATGCCACTATATGCTGATAGCATCAGCCACATAGACAGTATATACTATTACACCATCTGCACACATACATTTACTTCACTGTTTGTTAACTTGAGATTGTCACAGGTTCTGGTTCTGGTTCCACCTTTCAGGGACCAGTTCAGGAACTAAATGTGGGCTCTTCTCAGGAGCTGATATTAATATTCGGTATGTTCCGTATACTTTCAGGTGTTGCCGGCAGTGACGCCAGGGCCGCTGCTAGCCATTTGTGTGCCCTAGGTGTAATTGCTTTGTGGTGCCCCCCCCTCCCAAAAATAAGAAAAATGAAATAAATGAAAACAACAAATATCTGTTTAAATATTTAAACATTTGTATTTGTAAGAAAAAAGAACTGTTCAGTTAGTCCATCAGATAGTACACATTGCACTATAGAACACACAAAACAACAACACACATACACTGTCCACGTATTTGAAAGTGAAATCGTATTCAATAAAAGAAACCAAAGAAATATATTGAATTATCAACGATGCTGCTGTTGTTAAAATTAAATAAATATAAATATAAATAAGAAAAACAACTATACAATTAGTCACACAAAACAGAAGAAAAGTTACGAAACTTTACAAACACTGTTAAAGACAGTAGACGGTATAGACTGTATATACAGCTCTAGAGAACAGGCAGTTTCAGGAAGCTCTACAGACGCACACGTCTGCATTTCCTGGCTGAAAAATGGTTAATTAAGTCATCATATGACAGCTTCTGAGTGAGTTCTGCATTGATGCTGTCACATTGATGAATGGAGGGATATTTTAATGAGAGGAAGTTCTGAAACACTTTGCTCAGCAGAGGAAACTCAGCGTCATCCCAATGTTTCACTTCTCTGCTCCCAACTCCTGTTCCCTTTTTGAAGGCATTTGTAACTTTTGAGTTACCGTCAGGCGCAATGGAACCAGCCACAGGATGATGGAGGAGGGTGGCACCATAATTCATTTTATTATTTCAAGCAAATATGTATATCTTTGTATTGCCTATAATGTCCTAATGATGCCCCCTCTTGCGTGGTGGGAGCGTCGGCGCTGAGTGACATTGATCAGGATTGGTCAAGAATGTGAGGTTAAGGGTCATTGAGGCTTCCTTTACAGGAACTGAGCATGATGAAACCTTTTCACCAGACTCATCACTCTGGTCAGCAGCTGGAGGGAGTGAAAGAAGAAGCTGTGAGCAGCAGGCAGTCTGTAGCCTGACTCAGTCTGACCCAACCCAGCAGCATATAACCCAGTCTCATACTGGTCAGTGTCTCACACACTCTGGCTCCTCTGGGATGGACTCATGGAAAACCAATTCTGATATCTGAAGCCTGACAGGTGAGTACAACATGTCTTCATTACCATTGGATTGTGTCTCAGGAGGTATTTCACTGTTTCTTTAACACAAATCAGTCACAATTACAAGACGAGGCATATTTTAGTTACATTTTGAGGAAGTTGACTTTATGACGAGCGTGTGTTATGTCTGTAGATTAAAGACATCTGGGCCCGTATCAAACTGTTAAACATAAAGTTATCTCCTTTCTTTTACTCTCCTATTAAGAGAGCTCCAATGAGAGGCCTCAGGTGGGTTATTACATATACCTGACAAGGTTCCATCAAATAAACACACAGCATCAAAAACATGCAATCATTTATTGATAATAAATAATCATTCTTCCGCCAAACAATGTAGTTCTGCATTTAACAGTGGTTGCCAAGCAACACACAGATGACCCTTATCTGGATCTAATAGTTGAAGTAGTAATGTGTGAAAGCAACCAAAGCAACCTGTTTCCCTAGCAACGGGAGTGAATGGAGAGAGAAAATAAGTATAACAAACTGTAATCTGCTCACAGGAGCAGTTGATGATGATTATCTCCTTTAGTTGGTCATATATCACGGCTAGTTAGCCATACAACCCAAAGTTCTACCAAAGTTCAGTATCTCTTTAACTGTGATTAGAAGTTACTGGAGACCCAGAGCTGTATCCAGAGATATCTGTCAGTTTTACTGCTGATGAAAAGAGAAATATAAAGCTGGAGATCCTGCTGCTCTACAGGTGTATAGGTTGTCATTCTATCATGAAGGTAAGGGGCTGAAGTTTGAGCCCGAAGTCACCATGCTCCTTTTTAAAAGCACCCTTGAAAAATAAAAAATGGCTGCAACGGCCCTCAGGGGCCAAATTTGCAGCGCGCCGATATCTATATCTATATCTTTTCATAACATATAAACCTGCCAAATGTGTTGCTTTTATTGAAAATGCACAATTGTTATGGTAAACTGTCCCGCTACCATGCTCAGACCTCAGGTACCGTACCTGCTCAGACCTCAGGGTTCATAGGGCATGACACCGACGGAGAGCCTGCTTAGCTCCATGTTGCTGATTGGTTTCTTTCTCAGTACAACGGACCACAGTCTGTATAACGAGCCAGCCTTGTTTCTGCACTTTAACAGCTCTTCAGTTTTTCTCTCCTTTCTTTCTATCTTCCTCCTCCATCCTGTCCTTCTGTTTCCACCACTCATCCACGCTGAGCCCACCCAGGAAATCAAAATCAGTTTGTCTTCCGCAGTAAACTCATGTAATGCAGTACAGGAACAATGACTGTACAGTATGTCAGTGGTCATGTTATAATCTGTGTTATAATCCGGAGCAAAATGTCTAATTCATAACATGGTGTTCCAGAGATGTTTCTCCCTCCCTCGTCTACCAGCTGCACATTTCCTCCATGTTTCACTCACTTTCCTTTTTGTGTCTTGAAACTTGAAAAACAAAATGACACAGGCTTTTATAGATGACACCACACTAACAAAGGGTAATGTTATGGCAGATCCTTGTGCCTGATTTGCTATCATGAGCATATACCGTATCATGTGAGGAGCTCTTAAAGCTTACTGCTGACTATCAATAAAGGCTGCAGTGGTAGACCCACTGACAACAGTCTCTAAAGAACTGTACCGGAAGCTCATTAGAGAAGTGTTGGTGCTCTCAGATGGATGGATGGCACCGTACAGGTAGATAAGGACGTTTAAATCCAGCTGTTTTCTGACTTTCCCTTTCACACACACCTAGATTCTGACAGAATCTAGTTGTTTTTATTTTCAGTTATGTTTGTTTAATGCAGACACTTCTTATTTCATTATCTCTGTATTTAATAAGGTCTTATCTTTAGTAAGGTTTCATCTTTAATAAGGTCTTATCTTTAGTAAGGTCTTATCTTTAGTAAGGTTTCATCTTTAGTAAGGTTTCATCTTTAATAAGGTCTTATCTTTAGTAAGGTTTCATCTTTAATAAGGTCTTATCTTTAGTAAGGTTTCATCTTTAATAAGGTCTTATCTTTAGTAAGGTCTTATCTTTAGTAAGGTCTTATCTTAGTAAGGTTTCATCTTTAGTAAGGTCTTATCTTTAGTAAGGTCTTATCTTTAGTAAGGTCTTATCTTTAGTAAGGTTTCATCTTTAGTAAGGTCTTATCTTTAGTAAGGTCTTATCTTTAGTAAGGTCTTATCTTTAGTAAGGTCTTATCTTTAGTAAGGTCTTATCTTTAGTAAGGTCTTATCTTTAGTAAGGTCTTATCTTTAGTAAGGTTTCATCTTTAGTAAGGTCTTATCTTTAGTAAGGTCTTATCTTTAGTCAGGTTTCATCTTTAGTAAGGTCTTATCTTTAGTAAGGTCTTATCTTTAGTAAGGTCTTATCTTGGGAGGAATCGCAGACATCTTGATGAATAAACTTTGTACTCGTCTCATTCAACTGTAGGTTTGATGTTTGTGTGTTTCTCCTCTGCTTCAGACATTAGCTTCCAGCCATGGGGGACTGGTCTTATATGTCCTCACTGCTGGACAAGGTCCAGTCTCACTCCACCGTGATAGGGAAGATCTGGATGAGCGTCCTCTTCCTGTTCAGGATCTTTGTCCTCGGTGCTGCTGCGGACAACGTCTGGGGGGACGAGGTGTCAGAGTTCTACTGTGACAGCCTGGAACCAGGATGTGAACACGCCTGCTACAACTGGATGTTCCCAATATCCTATATTCATTACTGGGTCCTGCAGATCATCTTTGTGTCAACACCCACCCTAGTCTACCTGGGCCACGCTGTCCACACAATCCACAAGGACAAGAGGAGGACGGAGAAGCTGCGTGACAGCACCGGTGGAACTGTCTGGAAGAAGCCCAAGTATACTGATGACAGAGGGAAGGTGAAGATAACAGGGGTCCTCTTCTGCACTTACATGACCCAGCTGATCTTCAAGATCCTCCTGGAGGTGGGATTCACTGTGGCTCAGTTCTACATCTTTGGCCCCGTGTTCATGGTGGCCCACTTCCACTGTACTATGTCTCCACCTTGTGCCCGTCACAGTGGCGCCCTGTGTTACATTTCTCGTCCCACAGAGAAAACCATTTTTGTCATCTTCATGTTCGTAGTTTCAGGCGTTTCAGTGCTCCTCAACATCCTGGAGATCATCTACCTGATCTGTAAAAAGAGCAGAGACACCAGCAAACATCTTCAGGCTCAGCAGCATATGCTCAGCTCACAGCAGGGCCCATCCCACCCAGACTGGGGGGCCATGAGTAACCAGTATGGAGGCGTCCCAATGTTGCCTCTGCCGACGGCGGCTCTGACAGGCATCCACAGCGATGACCAACACATGGAGTCTGTCAGTAAAGAGAAGGACACCTGATACACGAATGACACTCTGTACAGGTGATATGCGATCAACAGCTGGTTCTTGATTGAATTATTAAATGTACTGTGCCTCAGGATGATAACGTTTAGAACTGACTGTGTTAAAGTCTCAACTGAATGTGTGAATAAAACACTGTGATGGTCACTGGGTCACACATCTACTGTTCCACTGGTCATTCTTCAGCAAAGGTCATAGAGGTCGGTCTGTTATCATGCGTACCAGAGCTGTAATATGTCCTATTTGTATTGACAATATGAGTCCCATTGTGCTGCAATGAATGTCTACATTTTATAATAGCAACTGATCATAAACCATTAGCTTACTTCTGAACTAATCATTTAAATATATGTTTGAATTATTAGTAAATAATTGAGTGTGCCATTAAACTGTTGGAGGTCATTTTTAGAGCAGCTGCTCTGAAGTTGTAAATGGTCGTAGCCAAATCCAAGGTCATTGTAGGCCTAAAATAAAGAAATAATAAACAATTTTATACATTACTGAACAGGTCATACACATGATTTTCACATTGTGCAAATATATATTGTATAATAAGTATATAAGTCACGAGTGTAGTAGTAGTAGTACTAAGGTAGAATAGTGACTCCTGAAGATATCTACAGGAGTTATAGTGCACAATCTTGTTTTATTTTACATTATAGTATTGAATTTATTTTTATATTGATATTTTGAATGATGTGGTGATCCTGTGGAGTCTTATTTTAGTAAAAACACACTTAAATAAATTGGACATTATTCACTAATGTCCACCATGTCAAACCAGTGGTTTGACATGGTGGACATTCTCTAGTGACTCACACCTGGTGTCTTGTGTGACCAAGTTTTTAAAAGTTCAATGTATTCATGTTTTTGCAACGAGTGACTAACAGAGAAATGTGCAGCAGCCCCTTCTATGTGGCTGTCTGGTTGTACAGCACATTTACTTCACGGTTCCAATGGAGCTAAAAACCCGTTTGACTTCCATCTGAGTGGTCAGACTCTGAGGGGATGCTAATACTGACCTGTGAGTAGGCCGATGGACATCAACTTTAGAAGGTGATAATATGTCCGGGGGGTCTGTCAGCTTGTTATGGACCTTAAAGTGATCCTGGATCCAGCATTATATGAAATTACATCTGTTGTTATCATGCCCAGCTAAACAGTGTGGTGACCACCATGTGACTGCTCACTGTTGAATTAGTTCCCCTACCTAAATCAATCAATCAATCAATCAACATGTAGAGTAAGCAGCCACAAGTCAGGCTCTCCTTCTCTTCAGGAGCTCTGAGTTGATGAGGTTTCTGTGGCTGAATGAGCACAGTGATGCCACTCAATGAGACTTCTGATGTGCTTGGCTGGTAACACTGGAGCAAACCCATAGATTAGTATTAGCAGGCCCTATCTTTATACTGAACATGTTCATGAACGCAGACACCAGGGCTTATAGGCCTAGTAGTTATCTGATCGTCTTCTACCCATGGATCATGGATGGATGGCTTCTACCTGAGACAGCAGACAGCAGACAGGCAGGCGGCCTCACGTTGCTCCTGCAGAGGCGCTGTCTGCTGCCTGCTGTCTGTGGCTGCATGTCTGCGGCGGGGTCCTGTCTAGAAGGGAACTCCTAAGCTGCGACTCTTGCGAGTGCTTTTGCATGTTGGAGGTTACCTTCTAGGCACCACCGTGCGGCGGCGTGTCAGCCGGAAGCCCGCCCACCATGCAGCCATGGCCGCTGCTGGATGAAATACAAGTACGCAGCAACAGCACGGCACGGCACGGCACGGCCGAGGGGGCTCTCCACGGGGCTGGACACCGCACAACCTGGACTACCACATATTACTGACCTTCTTTACCAACAAGCATGACGGAGGCTAGCATCAACCCGTTCTCCGGGTCGAAGCAGGTAAGAGGCCTGCTGAGGTTCCACCATGCTAACATGCTAACATTAGCTTTGTTCCACCATGCTAATATGCTAACATTAACTTAGTCCCACCATGCTAACATGCTAACATTAGCTTTGTTCCACCATGCTAACATGCTAACATTAGCTTAGTTACACCATGCTAACATTAGCTTAGTTACACCATGCTATCATGCTAACATTAGCTTAGTTACACCATGCTAACATGCTAACATTAGCTTAGTTACACCATGCTAACATGCTAACATGAGCTTAGTTACACCATGCTAACATGCTAACATTAGCTTAGTTACTCCATGCTAACATTAGCTCTGAGGTTACACCATGCTAACATTAGCTCTGAGGTTACACTATGCTAACATTAGCTCTAAGGTTACACCATGCCAACATTAGCTCTGAGGTTACACCATGCTAACATTAGCTTAGCTAAACCATGCTAACATGCTAACATTAGCTCTGAGGTTCAACCATGCTAACATGCTAACATTAGCTTAAGCAGTGTTGTTGCTGCTAGTCTGATGTTCGTTTGAGGGCAGGAAGTGAACTCAGTGAAGGAATATTGACGAGTTACACTATTGGTATATCAGACTAGTTAACGTCATTCAGCCTCTGGAAATGAGTTAGCTTAGCATTAAGGGTTAGCTTAGCATTAACGGTATTAAGAAATGCCGGCCAGCTTGTTAATGTTGTCGTAAGGCGACGTTAACTTTAGTTAATCAGTGTGATAGTCAGTGACGCACTCAGACAGAGCCACGCTGGTCGGTGTTTAATATTCACTTTAAGTAACTAACGTTACATGTGAAAGCCCCACAACACTCTCTCTCTCTCTCTCTCTCTCTCTCTCTCTCTCTCTCTCTCTCTCTCTCTCTCTCTCTCTGTGTGTGTAACGTCATTTATGAACTCTGTTCAGGCTAGCGTTGTTTCTATATATTTTTTTATACTTTCCTGTCAGCTTCATTGACTTCCTCTCATCGGCCGTCTCCGTAACTAACGTTAACTACGGTTAGCTATTAGCTAACCTTAATGTCTGAGCTGTTACTGTTCACTTCTACTGTCCACCTGTTCAACCAGTATCTTCGGTTTAAAGCCACATCATGCATTTACTAAAGTGCTTCTTTCCTATTGAGGCCATCGTACTATCAGTCATTGCTGCTGCCTTTTGAACTGTTAGTAGCATCACAACAACACAGGGGCGCTTAGCTATGGCTCAGTCAGGTATTGAGCTATGAAAGAGCTATACAGAGTAGTAGTGGTAGTAATAGTAGTTGTAGTAATCGTAGTAGTATGAACCAGTCTGTTTTACCTGATGCAACACATAATGCAGAATGAAATGTGCACTTTTGTGTTTCTCCTCTGTGGGCTCATGAGGACTGCTCTGTTTTCAGACATACTTGTATGATACATTTTAGTATACAAAGTGATCTGCAAGACTGATGTTTACACAATCCATCCGGACCTCCTCCTGTGTTCTCAACTAAATCCATTCACATTGATGGAACCAGGCGTTCTCATTTAGACTTTATTTCAGATTCTGTTTCTTATAGAATCATGGTTCCAGTTTAAGGAAAGAAATCAGAATATATTGAAAGCAGATTTACATACAGCCTTTAACAGTCATTTGTCCCATAACTTGGGCTCAAAGATGAACTAAAGAAAGAAATAACATATTCCCTAGCTGATTCTGTAGCAGTAGCACTCAGTGTGGATCTATAAAAACACAGTTTTATTCCATGTTGCAGGAAATGCTCTGTTATGATAGACATGTGAGTAATGTGTAACTGCTGATGTAAATAAACACATTAGCTTTCAGGAAGTAGGATTAAAGATCACGTTTGTTTTTATTAATCTGGAACCAGCTCCAGGTCACAGCCGGTTTTCAGTTCCAGCCCTGCTTGTGATAACTTGGCGTACTGTCTATTTGCGATGCCCATGAGTCCTTTGGAGTATAAAATGTGCGCATGGCTCAGAAAAGGTTGCTAGATACAGCAACAGCACACGTCAGTGGCTCCATGGATGGAACGGTGTGCTTACTGAACTGACTGACCCATGTTTCTCTCTACAGAACAGTAAGATGTTCCACTACAACAACGACAGCAGCCTTGGTGGACATCGGCTGATGTCTGTCCCATGCTCCAGTGCCAACCTCTGCTCCTTCACCCCCACTGGGTCCCTGCTGGACAGGAAGGTGGTGGGGGCCCCCTCTGCAGAAGACCTGTTCCGACGCCGTCACTCAGTCAGCCTCCCCGATGCAACGTTCAGCCAGAACCAGTTTGTCAACAGCCTTAGGATGGATCCCTCGGTGTTGTTGGGTAGCAGCTGCAGCAACAACAAGGAGAACCATTTCCGTGAGCGCTCCTACTCCGAGCTGGGGGATGGGCTGTGTGTGGGTGGAAGCAGCCAAGTCAACTCGAGTCGCTATAAGACGGAGCTGTGCCGGCCCTTTGAGGAGAACGGCACCTGTAAATATGGCGATAAGTGCCAGTTCGCCCACGGCATGCATGAGCTGCGCAGCCTGAGCCGTCACCCAAAGTACAAGACCGAGCTGTGCCGCACTTTCCACACCATCGGTTTCTGTCCGTACGGTCCCCGATGCCACTTTATCCACAACGCAGAGGAACGCCGTGGGCCCCCTCCGCTCTCCACCTTCAACAAGATGGAGCGCCCTCGGCTGCAGCATAGCTTTAGCTTCGCCGGCTTCTCCAGCTCCGACGGCCAGCAGGACAGCCCCACCTCCGTCACACCTCCACCCGTGTTCTCCACCGAAGACTTGACGGAGTGGCAGGCCAGCCCCTTCACTTACTCCAGCCAGGAGCTCGCCAGCCTGTCTGGCCCCAGCTTAGGGCCCCCACCTGTGTCTGAGCCTCAGGGTCTGACCCCACCCTCCCCGACCACTCACTGCTTTTTCCAGCCCACATCAGAGAGCTCCCCCAACCCCCCAGACTCGCTGTCTGACCAGGAGGGCTACCAGAGCAGCCTGGGCAGTCAGAGTGGCTCTGAGTCCCCCATCCTGGATGCGTCCCGTCGCCTTCCCATCTTCAGCAGGCTCTCTGTCTCTGATGATTGAGGTGTGAAGAGAGAGAGGGAGATGGAGACCGTTCACTTCCCTAACTCCCTCCTCGTCCTCTGAGCCCTGATTATAGGAGAAGCATTGTTGTAGCCAGCGAGTCCCATCACAAATCCAGATCAAGTATCTTCCAATATTCTGAACAGTTGGTAAACCAGAATCTGATCCATGTACAGGCCCTGCACTGGTGCCATGGTGGGGTGAAGGGGAATCCTTGTGTAAAGTAGTTTAATATGTCTTGTTATGGGCAGTAGGAGTAGCTGTGTGTGGTCAGTACAGGGTGTCTCTGTGCCTCAACCTCGACACCTCCTAGAGGCTTGTGACATCTCTTGTTCAGTCAAGGATCATCAGTAAGAGAAAGTGTAGACAGTAAGATTGTTAAAGTGCCTTGGAGTGTATTCATGTGAAGCCAACAGTAAGCCTAGACCTTCTTTTTCCCTTCTAACCAGGCCCAGCCTCCTGTCCTCTCACCCCTAACCCTAACCCCAACCCATGGTGAGAGGCCGGATGCCGCTGCTATGTGCCTTGTAATATTCAGCTGGTTGGTCACTTAGCAATGTCGGTTTGCTCACCACAGACTTGTTATTGTAAAACAGCCAACATAAGAGTTTTGAATCCACACGCCTTTGAATGGGATTCAAAATGGGTCATTTCCCTCAGATTAGCAGCAAACCTGTTCTCTCACTTACCTCTAGTGGCATTTTAATTTGTCCAGGTTTGGAGACATATCTGTCTCTATCCCAGTACAGTGGAGGTGGGTGGAATCAGCATTAAAGAGTTCCATTTAAGTGCATTCAACAGCAGCACTGTGTCACTCTGCATCATCCACACACACTAGTTCTTTAAAAGAGATGACAGCTATTCACACTGAGGTCGGTGGAGTAACAGCGCAACAGGAACACTGGATTTAAAATCAGGTTTCTGCCAACTATTTCCCCAAGGAAGAAGGAAAGAGAGAAATGATTTTTAATTTGTTATTGGGTGAACTGACTCTTGTTCCTGCTGTTAATTAATTCATTCATTCATTCATTATTTCGCCTCGTTGATCTTTAGATTTCAAACTGTGCTGCAACGTTTGAGCATCCGATCGTTGTCCCCCAGAGATCAGTTCTGTCAGCTCACTGAAATCAATGCACTTCTGTTGATTCCACCATGATGATGAT
>CAKAOI010013746.1:490-10937 GCA_916701655.1 Sebastiscus albofasciatus
CTAGTAGCAGTAGTAGTAGTAGGAGCAGCAGTAGTAGTAGTAGTAGTAGTAGTAGTAGTAGCAGTAGTAGTAGTAGGAGCAGTAGTAGTAGTAGGAGCAGTAGTAGTAGTATCAGTTGCTGTTAGCAGTGGGAGCAGTAATACTGCAGTAGTACATATCAGTAGTATCCTCTGTGTGTTTTCAGGCACCTGGACAGTCACAGTCTCTGGGAAGGACGAAGCTTTGCTGTTCAGTGTTTTCATATCATCATGTACTCCATCCAGGTTAGTCAGTACTCTGAAGTACACTCTACTACCACCTAGTGGTTCTCTGAGGTACTAACACTACAGTCTACTACCACCTAGTGCTGCTCTGAGGTACTCGTACATTTGTGAGAAACCCCCCCACAAATTAACGTAAATAAACTCGGATATTCTATGAGATTAAAGTCATAATTTCCGAGACAAAGACTTGGATATTCTGTCCAGTTAAAACCAGAATTTACAAGAAAAACACTCAAATATTCTCGTAGATGATGTAGTCTTTTGGAATCTATGAAAAGTTTGGAGTTTTTGTCTCGTCAAATTTACAAGTTTAATCTCAAAGGATATCCTGTTTTTTTCCCAAAAATTTGTGAATTTTTTCATGCAAAATTCCGACTTTAATCTCAGAGTGTCCGAGTTTATTTACGTAAATTTGTGTTTTTTGTTTTCTCACAAATTTATATTTTAACTTTATTGTGAATTATCTTAAAAAGCATTGAAGTGCACTTCCAGTAGAGTTAAAGGAGTTTTTCCCTGCACGATGACTCATCTGGAAGTACTGAAGTGTGTTGTATGATCTGTTTATCTGTTTACCTGAGCGGATACCTGTCTTCTCCTCAGTCCCAACATTCACACCTGGTGATCCAGCAGCTGCTGGGTCACCTGGACGCCAACAGCAGGAGTCCGGCGCCGGTCCGAGCCGGGATCGTGGAGGTTCTGTCTGAGGCTGCCGTTATAGAAGCGACCGGATCCGTAGGTCAGTCAGAACCTGTTCTACTATCTATACATACAGTATCCAAGTACTAACCCTCTGTGTGCTGCAGGTCCAACAGTACTGGAAGTGTTCAACACGTTACTGCGACAGCTCCGGCAGAGTGTCGACTACCAGCTGACCGGTTACTATGACAACGCCGGAAAACAGGAAACCACCTCGACGGAGGAGAAGACGCTGCAGGACGCCGTCATCAAAACGATCGGTGAGACTTCCCGTTGCTGTTGTTAGGTAGTTTTCAGGGTGGTCGCTCCATCTGAACGTGTGTTTCCTGTCTCCAGGATCCTTCGCCAACACGCTGCCCGTCTACCAGAGGTCAGAGGTCATGCTGTTCATCATGGGGAAGATCCCTGTTCCTGGTATCTACCCCGCCCTGGGGTCGCCCAACGCCGGGTACGACCAGCGGTACCTGTTGTTTAGAGGTTTAGAGGGTTTAGAGGGTTGAGAGGGTTGAGAGGTGTTTCAAGGTCCTGACTGCCCGTATCCGTCTCAGGTTTGAAGGCAGCAGGATGATCCAGGTGATGCTGTTGAAGTCTCTGCTTCAGGTGAGTACTGAACTACCAAACTACCTACTGAACTACTACTGACCTACAAGTGAACTACCTACAGCATTAGACTGTCCTCTCTCTCTCTCTCCTCCTGCTCCTCCTCCTCCTCAGGTGTCGGAGCGTTATGAGAGCAGTAACCTGTTGACGGCGTTGCCTTCGTCCTTCCTGGAGCCTCTGCTGTCCTTCACCCTGATGGAGGATCCAGAGATCCGTCTGCTGGTTCTCTCCATCCTCACCTCGCTCATCGACCGGCGCCACAACACCGCCAGACTCGCCGCCGCCGCCACCGCCAGGTACGACTCAGATCACATGACCAGAGGGCGCTGCTTCCTGTGGCTGGTAGAGTCACAGTGAAGGATGACTTGTGGTTATTATAAATCAGTATCTCCTGTGTAATTAGCAGTAAGACGTCATCATTCTTCTTCTTCTTCTCTGTTATTTCTGTGTTTACAGCGTGACGTTTGATATCTCCGTGCTGGAGCTGAAGGAGGACCGGTGCTCTCGACAGGACAACCTGTTCATTAGGAAGGTGAGAGTGAACACGTGAATACAGTGGGCCTCATTAATCAGACATCACGTGCTAAAAGTGTCTCAGTCATGTCTCTTCCTCCAGAAAATACCATCTTTATCTGGTTGTTGGCATTCACTTCGGATCTGACAATGACGTTTTAAAACTGCAGAATAGGAATCAGTCAGGTTTATTATTTCCAAGTGGGTTTTCATTCTATGTGCAATGTATCGACTATAGAATGTATCGACTATAGAATGTATCGACTATGAATGTGTAATGTATCGGTTATAGAATGTATCGACTATAGAATGTGTAATGTATCGGTTATAGAATGTATCGGTTATAGAATGTATTGGTTATAGAATGTATCGGTTATAGAATGTGTAATGTATCGGTTATAGAATGTATCGGTTATAGAATGTATTGGTTATAGAATGTATCGGTTATAGAATGTGTAATGTATCGGTTATAGAATGTATCGGTTATAGAATGTATCGGTTATAGAATGTATCGGTTATAGAATGTATCGGTTATAGAATGTATCGGTTATAGAATGTATCGGTTATAGAATGTATCCGTTATAGAATGTGTAATGTATCGGTTATAGAATGTATCCGTTATAGAATGTATCGGTTATAGAATGTATCGGTTATAGAATGTGTAATGTATCGGTTATAGAATGTATCGGTTATAGAATGTGTAATGTATCGGTTATAGAATGTATCGGTTATAGAATGTATCGGTTATAGAATGTGTAATGTATCGGTTATAGAATGTATCGGTTATAGAATGTATCGGTTATAGAATGTGTAATGTATCGACTATAGAATGTATCGGTTATAGAATGTGTAATGTATCGACTATAGAATGTATCGGTTATAGAATGTGTAATGTATCGGTTATAGAATGTATCGGTTATAGAATGTATCGGTTATAGAATGTATCGGTTATAGAATGTATCGGTTATAGAATGTATCGGTTATAGAATGTGTAATGTATCGACTATAGAATGTATCGGTTATAGAATGTGTAATGTATCGGTTATAGAATGTATCGGTTATAGAATGTATCGGTTATAGAATGTATCGGTTATAGAATGTGTAATGTATCGACTATAGAATGTATCGGTTATAGAATGTGTAATGTATCGACTATAGAATGTATCGGTTATAGAATGTGTAATGTATCGGTTATAGAATGTATCGGTTATAGAATGTATCGGTTATAGAATGTATCGGTTATAGAATGTATCGGTTATAGAATGTATCGGTTATAGAATGTATCGGTTATAGAATGTATCCGTTATAGAATGTGTAATGTATCGGTTATAGAATGTATCCGTTATAGAATGTATCGGTTATAGAATGTATCGGTTATAGAATGTGTAATGTATCGGTTATAGAATGTATCGGTTATAGAATGTGTAATGTATCGGTTATAGAATGTATCGGTTATAGAATGTATCGGTTATAGAATGTGTAATGTATCGGTTATAGAATGTATCGGTTATAGAATGTATCGGTTATAGAATGTATCGGTTATAGAATGTATCGGTTATAGAATGTATCGGTTATAGAATGTATCGGTTATAGAATGTATCCGTTATAGAATGTGTAATGTATCGGTTATAGAATGTATCCGTTATAGAATGTATCGGTTATAGAATGTATCGGTTATAGAATGTGTAATGTATCGGTTATAGAATGTATCGGTTATAGAATGTGTAATGTATCGGTTATAGAATGTATCGGTTATAGAATGTATCGGTTATAGAATGTGTAATGTATCGGTTATAGAATGTATCGGTTATAGAATGTATCGGTTATAGAATGTATCGGTTATAGAATGTATCGGTTATAGAATGTATCGGTTATAGAATGTATCGGTTATAGAATGTATCCGTTATAGAATGTGTAATGTATCGGTTATAGAATGTATCCGTTATAGAATGTATCGGTTATAGAATGTATCGGTTATAGAATGTGTAATGTATCGGTTATAGAATGTATCGGTTATAGAATGTGTAATGTATCGGTTATAGAATGTATCGGTTATAGAATGTATCGGTTATAGAATGTGTAATGTATCGGTTATAGAATGTATCGGTTATAGAATGTATCGGTTATAGAATGTATCGGTTATAGAATGTATCGGTTATAGAATGTATCGGTTATAGAATGTATCGGTTATAGAATGTATCCGTTATAGAATGTGTAATGTATCGGTTATAGAATGTATCCGTTATAGAATGTATCGGTTATAGAATGTATCGGTTATAGAATGTGTAATGTATCGGTTATAGAATGTATCGGTTATAGAATGTGTAATGTATCGGTTATAGAATGTATCGGTTATAGAATGTATCGGTTATAGAATGTGTAATGTATCGGTTATAGAATGTATCGGTTATAGAATGTATCGGTTATAGAATGTATCGGTTATAGAATGTATCGGTTATAGAATGTATCGGTTATAGAATGTATCGGTTATAGAATGTATCCGTTATAGAATGTGTAATGTATCGGTTATAGAATGTATCCGTTATAGAATGTATCGGTTATAGAATGTATCGGTTATAGAATGTGTAATGTATCGGTTATAGAATGTATCGGTTATAGAATGTGTAATGTATCGGTTATAGAATGTATCGGTTATAGAATGTATCGGTTATAGAATGTGTAATGTATCGGTTATAGAATGTATCGGTTATAGAATGTATTGGTTATAGAATGTATTGGTTATAGAATGTATCGGTTATAGAATGTATCGGTTATAGAATGTATCGGTTATAGAATGTATCGGTTATAGAATGTATCGGTTATAGAATGTATCGGTTATAGAATGTATCGGTTATAGAATGTATCGGTTATAGAATGTGCAGTATGTATAGAACCTGTCTTTTTGAAACGTCTTCATGTAAGAAAGACGTTTTCTCCTCTTTAGTTTTCGTGTTAGTGTTAATTAAAGGGCGTTGTGTGTGCAGCACGCTCAGCGTCTCTACAGGCACGTCTACCTCACCTGTAAGGAGGAGAGCAGTGGGCGGGGCCACTACCAGGCCCTCTTCACCTTATTGGCTGTGGTCAGTGTGGAGCTGGCCAGTGAGGAGGTGGTGGTGGACCTGCTCCGGCTGGTCCTCGCTCTGCAGGTAAACACAGCTCCTTATCATGTTAATAATGATGCCAACCTCTCATTGATTATTCTCTCTTGTGATTGGCCGGTCAGGAGCTGGCGTTGTCCAATCAGGAGTGTCTGTCGGTGTTTAACCGCTGTGGTGTTCACGCCGTCTGCGCCGCCTTCCTCCACCTGTTGTCCCAGCTCGGCCCGCCGCCACCTCTCCGCCAACACGTCACACAGGTGAGGAAGTATTCAGATACTCTACTGGAGTAAAAGTACTGTGAAAATACTCCACTACAGGTTCAAAACCTTACTGAAGTAAAATATGTAAGCATGTAGAAATGTAGTGCAGTAAAGAGTACAACATGTACCTGTGACATGTAGTAGTGGCAGTAGTAATAGCAGTAGTGGCAGTAGTAATAGCAGTAGTATAGGAGCAGTGGTCGTAAAGTATTTGGTGTGTCTGCAGGTGATCGAGAGTCGTCGGAGCAGCGCTTCACACCTGCTGCCTGAAGACGTCTTCAGTGACACACACAGGTAGACACAGTGGTAATGTTCCGGGAGGCCTCCATGTGGTTGAAGGAGCCAGGAACTGTCAGGAAGTGGTCCTTGAGTTGTGATTCACGTGTTTGTGTTTGACTCAGACTACCAGAAGGTGAGCTGAAGGTAGACGAAGCCTTTCTGTTCGTCCAATCAAAGATCTGCGAGGCTCTGACAGGAAGCGGCTACAGCGCACACGCCGAGCGCCTCAACACGCCGTACACACCTCAGATAACAGGTACGCACACACACACACACACACACACACACAGTACACATATACTATTATACTCACTCGGAAAAAAGAACTACAAAAAATGTTTGCTTATTTTGTCCAAAACACAGCAGTACTTTCTTTATATTTCATGCCCACATAAGCTCTGATACCCTGAAGAGGGCGCCATGCACTGTGTACTCCTATTACTTCTAGTACTTGTTGTACTACTAGTATTCAGACTGTGTGTGTCTTTTAGATGAGGACCGTCTGTCTAAGAGGAAGAGTATCGGAGATGTCATCTCTCTGCAGATAGACATGGACGCTCAGGACTGTCCTGATGTCGAGCAGGTACCTGTCTTTGTGGTGGTTATGTGTCTCTTTGTGGTCGTTTTCTATCTGTCTCTCCATCTGTCTGTTTGACATCTCTCTCTTCTGTAGAGACCTCAGACGGAGCAGATCACCTTTGAGACGCTAACGCCATCGGTAAGTGAGTTCGTCACCACGCCGGCTCGGCGTTGTCACCACGCCGGCTCGGCGTTGTCACCACGCCGGCTCGGCGTTGTCACCACGCCGGCTCGGCGTTGTCACTGTGGATAAAACGTCGCGTTCTCTTTGTCTCATGGTTGTTGTTGTGCAGACGATCGAGGGAGCGTGGAGGAGGAGGAGAGGAGGAGGAGGATGCAGGTGGTGGAGAGGTTTCAGACGGCGCCGTTCGAGGAGATCGCCGCTCACTGTGGAGCCAGGGTGAGTGACCTCTGACCTCTGACCTCTGAGATACCGTGTCCCTCTGTAGACCATCTGAAACTAAGTACTACTAAACCATGTTCTCTGTGTTTGCAGACGTCTCTGCTTCAGTCTAAACTGGACCAAGTCTTTGATTTGATCATCCGTCCTCCTCCGTCTCCGTCCGGACACTCGCCGCGTCGCTCTACTCCTCTCTACGAGATGAAGTTTCCTGACCTGTGTGTCTATTAGACGCTCTCTCTCCTTACTTCATGTCATGAGGAGGTAGGAGAGGAGGATTATACTTCTTAGATGATGCATGAATCATGTTTCGTTGCTGCTGTTTTGTCCCTAAAAGAGATTTTTCTGATTGACCTTCTGTGGTGTTTTCTGTTTTTAAATCTGCACTCGTAAAACGGATTATTTGATCGTCTGCATCTCAAAGTTTACAAATCATAATTTACACATTTTGTCACCTGCAATCAGACACCTGGCAGCAGATCAGTCCTTCCTTCTGCTTTTGTGAACTCCGTTCATGTGTTTTCAGATCACTAGGTGTTTTCCTCACTTTTGTGTAATTGAGTCTTTTAGTATCTTATTATTGTTAAATAAATAAATCACGATGAATTCAAGTGATAAATCTTCTGCTGTTCTTATTGTAAACACATGCTGGGTGTCCGCTGACGTCTGGTGTGAGTTTCAGGTGAGACATTAATTATGGGATAATTAATTAGTGTTTTTTTACATGAAGATTTCAGATTTGAAGTGCATGTTGTGTAAAGAGACAGATTCTTCTTTTGCTTGCAAAGAACTCTTTTATGTTTCCATGTCATTTACATCAATATCAAAACGTCTCTCTCACCCGATCTCTGTCTCTATCAGTCGTTCAGGATCAGAGCTTCTTATTGGTCGACTAATTAGTCTGCTAACGAGCTTCCCCTGGTCCAATGAGAAGTCTTCGCTGCCTGTGTAAAAGGTCCTCGTCCGTCTTGGTCTCACTTCTGCTGCTGTCCGTCTCTGTTGATGACGTTTCTGGAGAGCGTGAGCAGAGGCCTCTGGCTGCGTTCGTCCCAGCTCTTCATGAAGCCGCCGTAACGTTTGCTGGCCGGCGGGCCGCTCCAGCGGAAGTGCTCCATGGAGTAGGAGCGTTTGGCCTGAAGGGAGGAGGAGGAGTCTGACGGAGGAGGAGGTTGGAGGTGGGCGTTGCCTGGGATGACGGGGGCCTCGGCGGTGAGGTCGGAGTGACAAAGCCGGATGCACTCCTGCAGCAGAAGATCAGAAGGCGAGGTAGGAAATATGAAATATTGCTCACACTTCACGCTACAGGTCTGCAGATGGAATTAGGTGATAATTAGCAAGTAACCTATAAACCTTACCTATAACCTTAAAGAAGACCTCTTAAGGGATGTAGAGCCTTAAAGAGAACTCCTTAGCAGAGGTAGAGCCTTAAAGAAGACCTCTTAAGGGATGTAGAGCCTGAAAGAGAACTCCTTAGCAGAGGTAGAGCCTTAAAGAAGACCTCTTAAGGGATGTAGAGCCTTAAAGAGAACTCCTTAGCAGAGGTAGAGCCTTAAAGAAGACCTCTTAAGGGATGTAGAGCCTTAAAGAGAACTTCTTAGTGGACGTAGAGCCTTAAAGAAAACTTCTTAGAGGACGTAGAGCCTTAAGGAGAACGTCTTAGTGGACGTAGAGCCTTAAGGAGAACTTCGTAGAGGACGTAGAGCCTTAAGGAGAACTTCTTAGTGGACGTAGAGCCTTAAGGAGAACTTTGTAGAGGACGTAGAGCCTTAAGGAGAACTTCTTAGTGGACGTAGAGCCTTAAGGAGAACTTCTTAGTGGACGTAGAGCCTTAAAGAAAACTTCGTAGAGGACGTAGAGCCTTAAGGAGAACGTCTTAGTGGACGTAGAGCCTTAAAGAGAACTTCTTAGCAGAGGTAGAGCCTTAAAGAAGACCTCTTAAGGGATGTAGAGCCTTAAAGAAGACCTCTTAAGGGACGTAGAGCCTTAAAGAGAACTTCTTAATTAACTTTGTATTCTTTTCCTGGAAATGTATTGAATAAGTTATTCTAAGCTATTGGGGACATAACAGAATCTAATGAATAAATAATGTTTCGAATGTCATTTCTGATAAGTTGAGGTAAATATTGGGGTGATTTGGCAGTAATTTCGAAGACATTTCAAATAGGTGACTTGCTAATTATCACCTAATTACCATGAAGTTTGTGAACCTGTAAAATGAAATATTTTGTAAATTATTTCTTTATCCGCCCGTACAAACACGCCTGAATGTTAAAAATAGATTTCTAGATCATGTGGGATAATGTGGGATGCTGACTGAGATGGATGCTTTAGAACATCCCAAAAGTAGTGTTATGTCGTTTTAGTATAATACGATTCACTTTTAATCAAATACACATCTTCTATCTCCTGACGATCTCAGAAAACCCCCAAAACATGCATCTTTTTAAATAAAAATAAAGAACTAAACAGGTGAAAAGCAACATGGAACACCAAAAAAGACTAATCATCATCATCAGTAGAGAATAATAACCAATGTCAGCTTTCAGTGTGACATCTAAGAAACAGTGGATAGTGTTTAGATGATTGTGTTACCGTCATGCTGCTCTCAGAGTTCAGCCTCCTTTGGCCACGCCCATAACCACCACGGCCACCAATAGCCACGCAGGACACATTCTCCTGCCCCGGCCAATCAGAGACAAGGACACAAAGAGACTTATGTATAAATAATAATTAATTAAAATACACACAGAATTATAAATGATGAGAAGTAGTGCTGTACCAAAGCGGTAGCAGAGCGGTACCAAACACCGATATTACATAAACCACTTCATCAGTTAAAATAAATTGAATTAAAATGAATTAACCAGTTACACAACACACACACACACACACACACACACACACACCATTCCTTTCCCATGAAGACCTTGAAACTGAAAAAGCTGTTTCATTCACTCATCTTCAATTCTTTTGCATTTAGTCTTTTAACATCAGGATAAAGACTTATGATTTACAGTATATTTGCTATTTTTAGAAACTAACTTTAGTATATATTGATTGATCTGTTTTCAGCTTTTTTTTGACAAATAAAAGTGGGAACAATGTCACCTTAAAACACCAACTAAAGATAAAGATACCGTGCAGATGTCCATTCACAGCCTCGGTGCTGCTGCTGAGAGCTCAGTGTCAGCCGGCCGGGCAGATTAACACCAAACTGACATGTCATCACCGGAGGGAGGACGGGAGGGAGGGAGGACGGGAGGGAGGGAGGACGGGATTCAGACCTGCGGGTCAAGGTGTACAGTTACACCGCTCACACCTGCTGCACCGTCCTCCCTTTGTCTGAACCCTCAGTGTCACTAATCATGAACCTGCTAAGGGTTAATCTCATTTCACGGACCACCGGGGAAAGGTGAACAATATTACGTCCAGCTGGAAACTCTTTAAGGCTCTACGTCCACTACGTCCACTAAGACGTTTTCCTTAAGGCTCTATGTCCACCGAAGTTTTCCTTAAGGCTCTACGTCCACCGAAGTTTTCCTTAAGCCTCTACGTCCACCGAAGTTTTCCTTAAGGCTCTACGTCCACTAAGACGTTTTCCTTAAGGCTCTACGTCCACTAAGACGTTTTCCTTAAGGCTCTACGTCCACCGAAGTTTTCCTTAAGCCTCTACGTCCACCGAAGTTTTCCTTAAGGCTCTACGTCCACCGAAGTTTTCCTTAAGCCTCTACGTCCACCGAAGTTTTCCTTAAGCCTCTA